>JAQPZY010001658.1:1067500-1142500 GCA_029931535.1 Margaritifera margaritifera
CTTATAAGTGAAGTATACCGGTACTTCACTTATAAGTGAAATGTAAGTCATTCATAAAAGTGAATTCCCACTAAATTCAATGAATTTGAGCATGAACAAAAAGCCCCTCCCCACCTCTGACAGGAAATTGTGTCCTTATATAAATAAAATCATCAGTTTTATAGAATGTATATGCGTAAATGGCTACATATAAGTTCTGACCTATAAAAATCTCATACATTTCCATTCAAATGACAATTTGTGAAATGATTTCCAACACATAAGGCTGCAGCTTTCAGCCACCGCATTTGAAACATTTTACTCAGTATCAAACTGTTAGCTGAAATAAAAGAAATAAACGATAACTATGAAGATAATTCATTCACCAAGTAATAAATACATTATTTCTTTAAAACAAACATTTCGGGCAAAATCCGTCATCATCAAGTAGGCCCCCCTACAAGAGAATTCAAAAGCAGGTTTCGACTCATGGGCGGCAGTTTTTCAGAATCTGATAGGCATTCAACTTCAGCTGGTAAACAAAGGCTGTCCAAAATTAAATTGTCAGCAGGTGAACCCTAGGACATTTGTATATACCGCATGATGCTAGAAAGCACAAAGAGTAAACAAAACAAAAAACCGCCATTGGGTAAAAGTCGGAGTAACATAATTCCATCAATGCAGACAACCAATGGTTTAAATTCCTGAAATGGAAGTGTGGCCAAGTCTAAATTATGATAGCATTCACCGTGCAAATCTTTCAGGCTCTGGATTTTTGCTAATGAAACATCTTTTCAATGTCAAATCATTTTTCAGTGTCCAGCAATACATTATTTTCTATGATTTCATTAGAATATACACAGTTGAATGTTTGGTGCCAAATAATATTGTTTTAAATGAAATTTAAGAAAACAATTTATTGTTGGATGATGACAGAGTCCTTGTTTACAAGTTGTCTGCAATGTGTGGTTGTGTATGCTCACTCATGTCCCGATTTTGCAATTTAAACACACACACATACACGCACAAGTTGCTTTATTCTAGCTTTGATATACGTAAAATCCTTCAAAGTTAGAGGTTTTATTTATATCTTAAAATGATGAAATTCTTGTGTGTGTGTTGTTGTTGTTGTTGTTGATACGATTTATTGAAACTGACAAATCTGGTGGTAACTTGTGAAATTTGGAAAAAAAATCATAGTAGCACCTTTGTTGAACTTGGATTGTATTTTGCAGTAAACCTTGGACTTGAGACTGTATTTTGCAGTAAACCTTGGACTTGAGACTGTATTTTGCAGTAAACCTTGGACTTGAGACTGTATTTTGCAGTAAACCTTGGACTTGAGACTGTATTTTGCAGTAAACCTTGGACTTGAAACTGTATTTTGCAGTAAACTGTTAGTCAGAAAATGATAATGTTCATGAACTTACAGTTCACTTATTCTCAACTGATAAAGGCTTATACCACCTTTAAATGACTTATATGTCACTTAGAAGTGAAATGTAGGTGAAGCATGGATTAATATTGTTTTCACTTATACTGTACTTATACAGACTAACATTTCACTTACTTCATTAAAAATGCAAAGAATAAGTAACTTATAAGTGACCAAACAGTCCTGTGTAAGTCAAGCATACATCACATACAAGTCAGAATAAGTTATTTACGTAAGGGTTATTAGTAAATTCCCGCAAAGCATTTCTCCTAAGTAAAAAAAATATTAGTTGGATTAAGTCCGGCTTAAAGAATTCTGCCTATTGGTTTTAGTTACATTCTGTTGAGCAATGAGAGTAAAGTGTCTTGCCCTAAAGGACACAACATAGCAGCTTACTCAACCTGGTCTGGGAATCAAACCAAATACTTCTGCATAGGATTCCAGCATGCTAACCTCCGATAGTTTACAAAACTATTCTAATAAATATATTATCAAATCATTATCAACTTAAGGTGTTATTTCTTATAATGCCTTTTTATATTTTTCTTCAGTTTAAATCATAAATCATTCATTATAATCCCTTTCATGTATTATTTTGTAATTTTTTATAACTTGTTCTTTTGAAATAAAAGTTCTGCAAGTGAAGAACTCTGCATAAGCACAAACCTGTGATTTTAAATAGCTTTTATCACTGGTTACTGCCCTTCCTTTTACTCTATCAAGAAATCTGGGTCAGCAGAATGCTATCTGCTGAAATTTCTGCATATGTTATGAAAGTAGTTGTTTCAAGGTTTCTGTACATTTTGTATCTTCATCCGTATCTGACGACACATCAGCAATATTTGTCCAATACTGAAGACCCTATGATAGTATGCTTTGTTTCAAAGTTAGTCAAATTCTGTTAAGCAGTTATTTAACAATAAAGCTGTTTAAATGTTTTTAACTTTTACTATTGGCAGCCATATTTGATGGTTGGAACATCACCATTTATATTAAAGGTGCTAGGTATTACTGGTTTATCGCGGTATTTTTTTCCAGTACTTTTTCACTAAACCGGCACTTTGGTAGTTTCCGTCAGTATGAAATGTATGGAAATTCCCAAATAATCTTGTTACAAATTTAATGATATTAAATGCAAGTTTTCATTTTTCATGATAAAATAATTCCAGGTATTATAATCCTTTCTTTTAAACAATTATTGAATATTACAAATATAATTATATTCAGTAACCTTTAATCACGTTTGACACGTGTCACATATACCAACATGGTGGCTGAATGGGATATTGTGAAAGATATTTGGGCCAAATCCAGCTTTTGGAAAAATGTTGGATTAAAAAATAGAAACAAAATGTAGTTTTTTTTAGCTATTTATTAGCGTGTGTTAATGTGTTAAGTACATGTATTCCTTTGTCAGACCAGGAATAATCCTAAGATTTTCATGAGAGCAGTTGTTTTCTGTTTCAATTTTACATAATTTCTCAAGCCCACTAAATATTTCCTCATTTGTTGAGACAGTGTGTTTTATGTTTACTGGACCTCTCTGATAACTATCTTGCCCGCATGTTGGCACCCCACTCAACGTTTCCCTGCCTATTATATCAATAGTGTGGTTAGTAAATTGTAGGTTTCAGTGCCATTACTGCCTACTATAAGCTCAGCACAATGTCTTTTACAGTGTGTCAGCTGTAGTGTAAGCTTAATCACCCCACTTTAGTTACAGTTTTTAGATGACAACTATTAAAACAATTAATATACACATAGCAAATTCAACTACTATGAAGTACTGACGATTCGGGGTGGGTGGGTGCAGGGGTTCTGATTTTCTTTCAAGTCAAGATATTTGATTCTGTTTTATCTCGAGATAATTAATTTCTTTTCAAATAATATAATTAATATAATTTGGTGTTATTTTGCTATAAACCAGATCAAGATATTTTTTCCAGCTATTTGAGAGCCAGAAATGTAAAAGAAAAAAAAAAATCACAGGGCCCTGCCTCAGAAAATTAAATTGTTGGTCATTAATATAATTGTGGTATACTGTGGTACCTATCACGGTACGTTCAGAAATATGCAGTATATCGTGGAACAAAATATTTCTTGGTACCCAACTCTAATTTATATAAATCTGAAAGGCATTAAAGCGAGGACATTTTCTGTCAAATCTGATCAAAGTCTCTTGAGTGGTGTCTAAAAAGAAGCTCTTAAAGGTTTTTCTATTTTTAGTAAAAGCAGCTATACTTTATCATTTGTATAAATCTAATAGCCTTTCTTGACAAACTCCTTTCTGTAAAGTTTGGTCAAATTCTGTTGAGTAGTTTTTGAAAAGAAGTCATTTAAATAATTTTCATATTTGATGGCTAATATTCATCACTAGTATAAATTTGAAAGCCCTTATTAACCTGAAGGCTTTCTGTCAAATTTGGTCACTTTTTGCTGAGCAGTTTATTACAAGAAGTCATTTAAAGTTTTGTCTATTTTTTAGTACTTGCAGCCATATTTGATGGTGGATTGGCATCATTTGTAAAAATTTGAAAGCCCTTTATACCAGGTACTTTCAGTCATATTTGTCATATTCTACTGAGCAATGTTTTAGAAAAAATCATTTACAAGTATGTCTGTTTTTAGTAATGATTAGGGATGAAATGATACACATCTGCCATGTATCGATACGACTGACGATACGCAGTCTACGATACAATACATTTTCAATACACATATCAACTTTATAGACTTTTCATCTTTAGAAGGTCTGTCAATGGTAGGTTGGTGCAGTTTTATGTGTTGACATATTGGTTGTATTTCTATAATGCAGATTACAGACAGACATAGACTTATCATTCTGTTCATATGCCATGCTCATCATTCACAAGATTAAAAAACAAAAAGTACTTCCAAACAGACCACCT
Organism: Margaritifera margaritifera; assembly: GCA_029931535.1. Taxonomy (NCBI): domain Eukaryota; kingdom Metazoa; phylum Mollusca; class Bivalvia; order Unionida; family Margaritiferidae; genus Margaritifera; species Margaritifera margaritifera. Next base: position 1,071,824 of record JAQPZY010001658.1, read on the forward strand.
GTTAGTTGTCAGTGATTTTGGTTCAACCTTTTAGGCCATTTCAGGCTGCTCCATTTGACCAGGTGCAGAACTCATTTTGGTTATCCTGCCCTTTGTTTGCACTGCATGAATGCTTTTAAAACACCTTATTACCAATTTCATGTCTTCACTTAAATTTGGAAGTCATTACGGTATTATCTTCAAAACAGAAGAAATAGTGCAATTTCCTTGTGCAAGGAAAATATTATCTAGAACAAGTCCGAGTGTGGGAGGTGAGATGACTAACAACCAAATCCCTCACATTGTACTTCCTGCAGATGCAAAACAACTGCCATGGCCACAGACACTCATTCCAGTCAGTGAAAAATGAAATTATTGACAACACCCATTCCCCTTCTACAAATTTACAAGGTGGTTATAACTCGTGCGGTTTGGAATATGCCCCCTTGCCGATTCTGTGGTAATTTTTTTATTTTTATCCCATCGGCACGTTCGGTCGCTGATTACATATATCAACGTAAAAGGAGATATTCCAAACTTATTCCCCATGTACGATTTAAGTACTTTACACATTATTTAATAGACACTTTTGTGTGAAGTTTCTATGTTGCTTTGTATCTATTCGGATAGAGTTTGGATGCCAGTATTTCAGGTATGCCATGCAGTGAACACACTACAGTTAGTTATGATTGGTGGTTATTGTTTTACCTTGGACGAACAAACAATAACAACTAATCAGAATTTAATGTAATATATTTCACTGTGTGACACACCAGAAGTGTAGCCTTCAATTCGATCGAAGTAGACAAGATGCAATGCAACAGATAAATTTCACGTAAAAGTGGTTATTAAATGATCAGTAAAGTACTTAAATCATACATGGGGAACAAATCTGCAATGTCTTCTTTCCACCGATATATATTATTAGTGGTTGAAGATTCAGATGGGATAAACCAATTTGCATGGAATTGGGGAGAGGGAAGAGGGCAGATTTCGAACCACGAGATTTAATCACCTTGTGTTAATTTGCAGAAGGCAAGTGGGTGTTGTCAATAGTTTTTATTTTTTACTGACAGAAATGAGTGCATGTACTTGCTACGGCTATCTCAGATGAATTCTCAATTTAAAGAATGAAAAGGCAAATGACTAATAATTATTGCATCCCTACAAGCCATTCTTGTTGAAGCAGATATGTAGTTTGTTTGTTTTTTGTTTTTTTTGGGGGGAGGTGGGGGTGGTAAAACTAATTTTAATTATGCAATACTTACCCATCACTATTACGTAGCTTATTACTTTTTCATGTAGAAAAATCTCGTCCATTCGATGTGAATACATCCTCCCACAAAGAGGAGAATTGTCAATAAGACACAGCAGACTCATGCGCCTCTCTGCGCCTGCGCGAACATTCATCTTTTTCACAGACGACATTATGCCAGGACATCAGAGCGGGGTGGGAGGAGGGCCTTCAGTAATAGCGATAGGTAAGTACTGCATAACTAAAATTTGTTTTATCCCCCCCCCCAAAGAACTACATTTTAATAGCAGCAATACAATACCCTATCAATATTACGTAGCTGAATTTGTCAGTTAGCCGGGTAGGCTGATGTGTTAAACTGATCAAAAACAGAGAAAAATGGAAAGTGCTCACCATTTGAGGGAGAGATCCACTTTACAAATTGTTGGAGTCCTCTGGGCCACATGTTGTGTCACAACTAAGAGAAAATACCTGCGCTAATGAGCGGAGGTAGAGAAGGTAGTATGGGATCGCCAAAATGCTGCCTTCATGATGTCCTCCAAGGAAGAGTGATTTAGATAGGCCCATGAGGCAGTGAAGGCTCGAACCTCATGGGCTTGATGTTTCATAAAAGAGAGGTCTCAATCAGGAAGAGACTAGTAAGCTCTTTTGATTGAGGCAACAATCCACCATGATAGTGGAGTCTGAAATATCAACAGAGCCCTTAAGAAGAAGGTAAAGACATTTCCTACCCTTTCTTTTCCCTTTTGAAGCATTTAGATAGAAACGCAGTGCCCTAACTGGGCATAAAAGCCTATCTTGATCATCTCCAGTACAGATTCGACTGACAAAGGAGGGAAACAGATTCATACTTGCCATTAAACCGGAGGCAGCCAGTGTCAACAGAAAATGCATGAATCTCGCTGCGTCTTCTTGCAGATGCCAAAGCAAGTAAAAACACTGTCACGAGTGCGAGGTCCTGAAAGAAAGCCTTGCTCAAAGGTTCATAGGGGTTTTTGGTTAATAACCATAAAACACAAGATAGATTCCATCTGAGCATAAGAGAGCAGGAGACAGGTCTCTGCAGCTCAAAATACTTCATGAGATTGCTGAGCCCTGACAGAATTTAAGTGTGTTGGAAATAGCAGCTCTATAGCCCTTGTTAGTTGATACTGAACATCTTTTCTTTTCTCAAATGGAATAAAAAGGAAATCAGTAACTGAAGTTACAGAGGGACAGCTAGGATCAACATGTTTCGTAGTGCAAAAATCACAGAAGATTCTCCACCTGGCATCATAGACCTTGGATGGTGAAGCTCTCCTGGCCTGAATGATCCAACTGGCAACCCAGCCCAAACAATTGTTCTGGTGGATAGATCGCCTGAGATGAGCCAAGCATGAAGGTGGAGAATGTGTGGGTTGTTGTGTAGGAGGGAGCTCCTGTGTTGCAACAGAAGATCACTGAACCACGATCGTTGGGGCCATAATAGGGCTATGAGAATGATATGAGCAGTGACTTGCAGAACTTGAGGTAGCAGTCTGAACGGTCGAAACAGACGATCCCACTGGAAGCTGTATGCATCCACTGCCCACGATCTCTGCTCCGGGACTGGCGAGACATAAATGGGAAGTCTGTTGTTGAGCCTGGTCGCAAACAAGTCCACAAGGGACTTCTCTATAGTGAGAAAAAGGATTCTGTTACATAGTAGTGATGAGTCCATTCCATGAGGACTGTTTTGCGTGACCTGGACAGACTGTTCGCTAAAATGTTCTTCTTCCCTGGAATCTGGCGAACTCGGAGGGTAATGTTCTCTAAGATGGCCCAGCAGAGGAGGTTCCAGACCTCCACATTGAGAGAAGGGGCATGTGTGCCTCCTTAACGTCGGAGATATGCTACGACGGACTTGTTGTCGGAGGAGGCCATGACACACTGAACCCTTACTCTGACGATGAACCATTGCAATGCTAGAAATATGGCTTTCATTTCTAGGTTGTTATGTGGAGGGAGTCCCGAGTCCAATGACCCTGCAGAATTATGTCCTCTGGCTCTAGGTGAGCGCTCCAACCAGAATCTGACGCTACAGCGAACAGATAGGAGTGGGGCTCAGGCACATGCATTGGGACCCTGGTAAGGAATCTGTTCCAATTCATCCACCAGCGCAATGGTGATGAAAGTCTGGTCCTATCAAAGCTGATAGAGAATCCCTGTGTGGTTCCCACCTTGCGAGAAGGAGAAACTGTAAAGGGCGCATATGGAGACGTCCTAAGGGAACCAGATCCATAGCGGCATCAAGGTTCCCAATAGGGATAGGTAAAGGGAAGCAGACAACAATGTTTTTGCTCGTAGTGCCTCTAGAAGTGCCAGGATTCGATCTATGTGATCCGGTGGAACCCGGACTAAGTTCTGGTTCACAAGGAAGTTCATCCCTACGTAAACTTAGATGGAACGAGTTCTGACTTCTCAAGGTTGGGTAAAAAAAAAAAACCGAGTTACTGTGGACCAACAACAGAACAGATCCTGATGGAGGGACTGAATCTGAACATTATGGATCAGCTAGTCGTTAAAGTACTGGAGAATCAGGGTTCCCAGTAATCGGAGATAAGACAATACAACTCCCATAACTTGGGTGAAGACTCTGGGTGCAGAAGCGATTCCGAATGGCAGAACCCAGAATTGAAAGACTTCCTGGTCCAAGCAAACCCGGAGGTAATTCCACCGGTTTAACAGGGGGAGATCGATAATGATACGAAATTTCCCACTTTTCTTGGTGACCAGGAACAATTGGGAGTAGAATGCGGGAGACTGATCGTTCAGGAACCTCTTGACTGCCCCTTTTTGTAAAAGGGTGTGCACCTCTTCCTTTAATTTCATCAAATTGGACTGGTGATAGAACATCGGGGTCCTTGATAGAGGAGGTTGTTCCCGAAACTGAAGTCGGTAACCATCGCTTACAATAGAAAGGACCCACCCATCATCCGTGGTACTTGACCAAGCCTCTGAAAAGATTCCTAGACAAGCACCTACAGGGACATTAGAGATGAATGCATGGCAGGAGAGGGTGTGAGGGCCATCCCCCCACCCCACCCCCGCCTTCCTTGGGAAAGGAATGTGGGTTGGAGACCTTACTGATGAGGAGGAGGTCTCATTTGAGCTTGTGCATTGGACTGGGGCTGCATCTGTTTGAAGAATTTAGTGGGTGGTCCCTGGTGACCTTAGTGTGCTTTCTGGCCGATTGCGATGGGCCAGGTGCAGTTGTGAAGGATCTATGTTCATGATCCTTCAAATCTTGTGAAGCCACAGTGGGGATGAGTCCTCAGAAGAGGCTCTCGGCTTCCAATGGAGCAGTCCTTAAAAGGTCTTTACTATGGGATGTGTTACAAGTTCCACTGATAAAGCCATTGCGACGGAAAGTGAATTCCAGGATGTTTTGGCCACAGCTTCCAGCACGCATTGTAATGCGGCTGGGTTCAGAGCGACCTCCTTCAGCATAATAAACAAAGGAGCCAAGAAGAGGTCTGCATTGGAAGCTATGGTGACCAGAAGCCGGGCTTTCTGCTCAAAGGCTTTAATTATTTCTATAGGAAGGCATGCCCAGGTTCCAGTTATAATACCCACCTGAGACGCATCTGCATCCGACTGGGGAGGCTTAATGGGTCACTTCAGGAATGTACCCGGTAACTAGAGGCAGAGACCAAGGTCTCAAAGTAGAGGGAGGGACAGACCACCCTCTACGCTGTCTAGCACAGGCAGGCCTGTGGAGAACCTCTGTGACATTTCCTCAGTTGTTGAGAAATGTAGAAGGAGCAGGAGATCTGGTTGTGGTTGGGTCCCGGAGATCTTTCGAAACTGGAAAGGATCTTCTTGGGCTGTGCGCAAAATGGCTTTGGGCACAAGTTACCGCATTATCAAAAGACCAGACCTCCGACGATTCATCCAAGTGAGAGGAGCTGGTGGGCCTGATAGGATGTGACAAATGAGCTGTTTCTACCTCAAACTCACCGGAGTCAACAATGGTGAATTAGAAAAAACACTGAATTGATGTTTGATCAATTATTTTATTAAGGAAATTATAAATTCCTGCTTCTTAATTGCGGTCGGGCCCATGATGCATTATAACTAACACACAAGACTTACCAGTGAACCAATTGTATTTTGAGAACTAAGAGATGGTGTACCCTAATCCTTAAAGACTGGATACAATGTGGTAACCCAAGAAGACCTTTTCAGAACACAATACTGAAAAGGGCAGGGGTTACTGGCCAAAAAACAGAAGACGAGACAGATGAATGTAACACTAGATGAAATCAAGCTGAAAGGAGAACCAAACGTGGTTTAAACTCGCAACAAGCAATTTTTCTCTGGTCACGTTATGTACGACACAACCATTTAACATGGCATCCTTGAAAAAGATGAATGTTCATGCAGGCTTAGAGAGGTGCACACGTGTGCCGTGTCTTATTGACAATTCTCCACTCTGTGGGAGGATGTATTCACATCGAACAGACGAGATTTTTCGACACGAAAAAGTAATCAGCTAAGTAATAGTGATAGAGTAATGTACTGCTGCTATTAAATTAAAAATTACCGCCACTGATATCATCATGGCTCGAATTGAACTTCTTTCAGTACTTGCATTTAGCATGAGTGGACAAATATTGGATTGCCAAATCCTATTTCTAACATCAATTATTTTTTTTTACTAGTTAATTGTATTAATCTGTACTGTAAGCCAAGGGTTTTGGAGTAAGAAAGAACTACAATATATTTCTATCAATTTTATTTGTAATTTTTATTATCATTATGAATTTTAGTGTAAAGACTCTGATTCTGGATTATAATGTGAAAATGATTTCAACCGTGAAAATTTAGTGGCAGCTTGAAAATTAATCATTTTTAAATCCATTCATTAAATGCATTCGCGTTTGTTCTGTTTTTGTTTATGATTCAAAATTCTGCATTTTGCATTTGTGCTCGGTTTTCTTTAAAACATCTATTCATGATTTCATTTGCATCCATTCTGCATTTCATTTGTGTTCATTCTACATTTTGTTTACATTCATTCTGCATTCTGTTGGCATTTGTTCTTCATTTGCTTTGCATTCAGTTTTTATTTCACTGGTAAAATTTCCAGTTTCGGGGTCTGTATCCTAAAAAAATCTATTACTGTCTATACTCGCATATAAACCAGGTCCAATTGCAAACAACATAGACCCTGATCTGCTGTCACATAATGCGCCAGCAGATCAGGGTCTATGTTGTTTGTTCTACTGATTAGTCCTTACAAACAGCATAGACCCAGATCTGCTGGCACATTATGCGACGGGTCTATGCAGTTTGCAGTCTGTAACGGCTTATACAAGAGTATATATGGTAATTAAAACCCATGGTAATAACCAGTAGAGCTAAACTTTTCAGAATTATACATAATTTTGAAATATTTCTAAATTGGGATAAGAACCAGAATTAATGAACTCTGAAACACCTTTAAGAAATCTGTCAACAAGTTTTTAAGGAAAAATTCAGATTTCTGTACATTTTCATATTTTACAAAAAATTCCACTCTGGACTAATGAGAAATTCTTAGGGATTTCCTTGCAAACCTTTGCAAATTATGGAATAATGCATCTGAACATGGACACAATGCATATGAACAAGGACACAAGTGATATTATGCTGCTTTATGCTGTAAGAAGTAGCCAAATAGTTAGATATCTGATATGCATGTGCATACCCATAGCAATTCATCAGTGATAGTTTTTTTGACATCAATCTGTCTTCCAATTATCTAACTAATGTTTCAGTATGATACATATGTACTTGGTAGTGACCCAAGGCATGTCAAGTACCAAATGATACCCTTCATGTGCTGCTGCAACAAACAGTATACACCAAGTTTTTCTATCACATAATGTACTTGCAGATACGAGTCTATCCCCCTACAGGCTCAGAGATCAAGAATATGCCTGATGTCACCTCCTGCAAGTCATAAGAGTCTATCCCCCTACAGGCACAGAGATAAAGAATATGCCTGATGTCCCCTCCTGCAAGTCATAAGAGATGTCTAATGGAGGCAATCTTTTTGACCTGGGATGCATCCCATGATGATGTTCACACTGAGAAGGTCTTGAACTATTTAAACAAGTTAGGTTTGTATTTAAAAAACTGACTCTGACTTTTTTATGCCTAAGCTGTTATGACTTTCTATTCAGGAAGAGTAGGAAGAACAAGATTTTTAAGATGGCTGCTGTGGTGGGGTCATATTGGATGTCAGATCAGCACTATTTGCTTTTAGGGCCAACTAGACATCATATGACGTCTTTCAGTGAAAACCCCATGTTGATATCACCATTCATTCAATAGGAGTAGCAACAACAAGATTTAAAAGATGGCTGCTATGATGGCCATATTGGATGTCTGAGCAGCACCATTTTCACTTGGGACCAACTAGACCTTTTGATCAATGTGTGTATGTGTGTGTAAAGTTTCATTGCATTCCTCCAAGTAGTTTAGGAGAAGTAGCAATAACAAACTTGTGCTAATGGACAAATCTATTTTGGACGACAGACGATAGGCAACAGGCCATCCCATAAGCTCTTCTGGTCTAAAAACACAGCAAAATCAAATCAACCAGTAATAATGCTCCCTTTTTAAAGCACTTTTCAAGAGAGTTATAAAAGTAACCCTGTTATCAGTAAGATAGCCTTATATTGAGAATGTTCCAACAGGGCAGTGTCATATTAGTGCATAAAAAAACAAAATTGAACTATGTAATGACATGAAATCACATTATAATTGGTTCCCATGAACCAAGAGCTAAAATAAACTGAAATAAATTAAGTAGCAATGATAAATCCAAATTTGACCAACTGAATGGGATCCATGACCATGCCTATATTATGAGGGACAGGGGTATACAGAGGGGCTTTATAAAGGGAGACCAATGTATAACAGTTGCATTTATTCCATTTTAATTGGCACAATTTCCATCATATAACTGTATTATGCTGATAAACAAACAATAGATATATACATCACCTGGTTATATCTGCTACTGTTTGTCATAAAGAAAGAAAAAGACAGAAGAGCACTTGCAAGTATATTACTATTTAAATCTTTTCATCAAATTCTATTTTTAAAAAGCAGAGACCATTTATTGCATGGCTCATTTATAATTTTAATCTAAGTTTCTAAATTTATACCTTTCACACAACCACTTTTGTCTAACATGCAATATGTGACCCACTGCTATAAAACGTAACGCGAAATGTATGACATTTCAAGGACAACCTCAACAATCACTGATCAAACCAATGAACTTGAAGAGCTATTGAAATGATCTATTTGATTTGAGTTGAATAGGATCAACAAAACTGATTACCTATCTGACTACAAAATAAATTGGTGGATACTTGCCAAAAAAGTGTATTGGCTAATGTAATAACAGTTATGTCATCTGAGATATATAGCCTCTTCTCATTATCAACCAGCCTTGGCTAAATTACTTTCTTTTTTACCACCTGTGTCATCTACTTTTACAACACTACAATACTTTTTGTCCTTTTAATTTTGAGCTGGCTACTTCGAAAGATCACAAGAAGGTTGTATATATATTACCTGGTTGTAATCTGTGAGTGCATGAGTAATCAAAGGACCATACATATATGTAGGTATGTACATGTATTAGGGTTTTAGCAGCACTTCAGCTATATGGTACTTATTACCAGTAAAGTCCTAAAATATCATAGGACCAAGGACTAGAACTGCTAACACTGAAAAATGTTCTCTTTGGATATGAAGCACAATTGATTAAACAAGCAAATTCAGTGAATATTTATCCCTGCCGACCAGTGTGAAGTCATTAAAATTCACAATCATGAAGTGTGACTATGACCTGTAAGACAGTACTGTAAAGCTGCTGCACAGGCATCGAAATTAAGCAAGTTTCATTAACCTATATTAAAAAGCCTTACGGGAAAAGTGTTGAAAAAGGGTAAACAAAATTATCAATGACCTTGACCTTAAGATAAAACCTTGACTATGATATATGATATGCCTTCAAACTGAGAAGCATAAGTGTACCGTGGTTCATCCTTGTACTTCGTACTGTGTTTATGCTATAAAGCAGAAACAAAAGAAATCTTATAATATTGATGTGACCTTAACCCTGAAGATAAGACCTCAAATGTGCAATGCAACACATCTTCTAGTTACAATATGTAAGTATACTATGCTTTATCCATTCATCTTAAACAGCTGTTAAGTTAGAAAGCAAAAAGGCAAATGTGACTGAAACCTAAAATATTGACCTTTGACTTTGACCTTGAAGACAGGACCCCAATGTAGTACATGACACACATTTTAGTAATGATACATATATAGATACACCAAGTTTCATTCCTTCATCTCAAATGGTTCAGCAAATTTAGAGTGGAAAGGAAAGTGTAACAGAAAAATTCAACATGTAAGACCATGACACTGACCTTGAAAATAAAACCCCCAATGTGGTACAAAACACATCTGCTAATGATGACATAACTGTATACCAGGTTGCAAAGCTTAATCTCAAACAGCTCTAAAGTTATAGAGTAGGAAAGAAAGTTTAATGGAAAACATAAAATAAAGTTTGATAGAAAACATAAAATGTTGACCATGAAGACAGGATCCCCAATGTGGTATGCAACACCCCTTCTAGTGGTGATGTACATGTATATCAACTTTCATCCCATTATCTCAAACAGCTTAAAAGTTACAGAGCAGAAGGGAAAGTGTGATGGAAAACAAAATATTAAGCTGTGACCTTGACCTTGAAGATAGCAACCCAATCAGGTACACAAGACACCTTCTAGTGATAATGTACATGTATCCTAATTTTCACCCATTAATCTCAAATGGCTTTAAAGTTATAGAGTGGAAGGGAAAGTATGATGATATATCAGTGTACCAAGTTTCATTCCTTAATCTCCAAAATATTGTGCCATGACCTTGAAAATGTGACTCCCATTGGGCCATACACCTTCTAATGATGATGAACAAGTATACCAAGTTTCATCCCTTATCTCAAGTGGCTTTAAAGTTATAGAGTGGAAGGGAAAGTGTGATGGAAAACAGACCCCCAATGTGGTATACAACACACCTTCTAGTGACAATGTTTAAGTATGCAGTTTATCCCTTAATCTGAAACAGCTGTAAAGTTATAGAGCAGAAAGGAAAGTGTGATAGACAGATTTGTAATTTTTTGTCTGTCTTTGGAGATTTACTGATCTAATGAATTCTCACTCATAACAGCATAATACAAGACATCATATGAATAGATCTACATCCATCTCTCTCTCTCTGTCTGTAATTATGTTTTCTTCAAGTGGCACTGCAACTTCATTGGTTGTGGTATCTTATTACAATGTAGTAACTCACTAATTTTGTACCATGTCCTACATAAGTGCTCATCTGTTATGTTCTACTAATAACCGACTATAATATGCTACTAATATTTTTGTACTGCGTTTAATCAGGGACAGTATATGTTAGTATCAGTCTGAATGTTATCTACCATCTATACTCGCGTATAATCCGGGACCAAATGCAAACAACATAGACCCTGATCTGCCATCGCATAATGTGCTGGCTGATCAGGGTCTTTGTTGTTTGTTCTACTGATTAGTCTTTACAAACTGCATAGACCCAGATCTACCTGCGCATAATGCGCCGGCAGATCTGTCTATGCAGTTTGCAGTTGGTATTGGATTATATGCGAGTATAGATGGTAAACATGTGTAGGTACCAGAAAAGGGTCTTCATTGATTCTTGCTTTAATAGACTAAGTGTTTTTTTCTGCTTTTTTCATTTTGTCTATATGCACAAATTGTAGACAGAACGCAAAATTTCAACCTACTCCACATGTATACTCTGTGTTCATGATTGTCTCTGTGCTCCCAGTTGCTGTATGTACAGTGTGATAAAAGTGCAGACAAAAATTCAGACATGTCTGATAACAAATACATGGTTGGAACTAAAAATAGTGTAATCAATGATTATTACATGGCTCACCTCATCCAAGTTTTTAGCAGTATCCAGCAGCCATTTTAAATATTAATTATGCATAAAATAAATTCAGACTACCAGGTATTTAATGCATTTAACTGTTCCTCTTTAATAAAGCTGACAAAAGTTTGCACCCAATCAGTGTTTGTCTCCTTCTTTCTTCCATATCTGACAATAAAGAAAACGGACAGGGGATACATTTTCAAAAACTGTGTAGATTGAATGGGAGAAAATTACCCTGTCTGATTAGTTTTGCTGAGATAATGAAATATGAGCTTGTAGAGTCTGAGTATATCTGCTGTAATCACCACATGGGTATTTCATACTGCTAATGTAAATTCAGTGATTTCTCCTTCCCATTTTGCTGTCTGGGCTTCATAAATTGCACTTTTACTGGTAAGTATGTATAATGTTAAACAGCACATCACCACAATCCTGGCTATGCAAGTGTCAATTAAATGTTCAAAATATATAAAGGTACAAATTTCGAAAAAAATTTAGGAAGATAAACCCTTCCCAAAAAGTTTACTGGTATTATGATACTGAGAATACCATATGCGCTCATTCAAAACAAATTGCTAGATGGCAAATTTAATATGCACCGGTAGATTTTATTTAAGCAGCAATAGATCTTTGCCAATTTACTGGAAAATTTTGCAATCTTCCACTGGTACATTAGGATAATATGTTTTTGGACCACTGATAATTAGCTACTAATTATCCCGTTGATAATACTTTCAAAAAGATTTTCAAAGAGGGTCTACAAAGTGTGTGGAAGAAAAAATACATAAATTTATCATCTCACCTGTGATGAAGTCACTGTAGCCTTAGTAAGACAGAACCAAACAATCCCTATGACCCTAATCTCTGACCTTTCTTAAACTATGTAATATGTGCCAAATGAGATAACAATCCATACAGTGTATATGGAAACAAAAAGATATAATGTACAACTCTCAACAATTTATCCCCCAAAAGCTCAATACAAATTCACCCTGTAACATTGGCTTTTGACTCTTGGATTCTTCATCCCCAAGGATGCTCCATGTATTTAGGCAAATCTGTTTCAAAGTCTAATCCCAGTCCATATACGCATGATTAAAAAATTTGTCAAAAACACTTTTACTTTCACCTGTGACTGGAACTATGACCTTCTACAATCCACATCAGTAGCTATATACATGTATGATATCACATGATAAACATCTTTACTATATCTGATGACAATTCATGCATAGCCAAAGTTTTTCGCTTGATGGACGATCGTGTGAATCCCTCATCTCCGCAATTAAAAATGAGCAAGTATGTGCAAATCATGCAGTTGATTTACCATGAATGTAATGAAACCTGTCACATTCATTATTTTAACAATGCTCAGTCTGATTATGCAAGTGTTTGACTTTTAGTGAAAAAATGTTTGCAACACAGCAATGAGATACTTTCATTGATTGTCTTGGCATTAAAAGTGTTTTACCAACTGCACTTGGTGAGGCTGTACAATGGAAATATGCAGTTTTCAGTATTCGATAACTAATATCTCCATTCAGGAAAAGTTAGTCATCAAACACACATTGACTGAAAGATACTATATGGGGTCTTTTCATAAATACTGTTATCATAAAGCTGTCCCACTTAAAAAATTGAAAATGCCCCTCCTTGCCCCCCCCCCCCCTGAAATGCCAGAGTGGGGAAAAACCATGAAACAACCAAAAAATGAATGCTAGATGGCCAGCCAGACATTGTGACTGCTGTGTCATGCGTTTTGCAACATTTGTCACATGCAAGACAAAAAGGGATGAAGCTGACCATGAATGAAGGTGCAATATGTGTGTTCATGTAACAAAAGTAGTGGAGTCAAAGTTCCAATCAAGTTTACGCAACTTAATATTGTTGATAATGAAATTGATAATTTCTCCCTTAAGAAGCAAGAGGAGCATTCACTAAGCGATCATAGTACGACAAAAATGACACTATGTCTACAGTAAAGCATACCTATGTATGATATTCCCCTGATCAAACCTTCCTTCACCCTGCATAGAACAGCAGTACAGTGCTTGCTTTGCATGCCATTTCCTACAAGTGCAAGCTAGGGTATGCATACATGTGATATCACAGTGTCAGGAATATCTCAGAAAAATTTGGACCATCTTAATCTCCCTCATCGAGTTCAATTTTTCACAGAAAGATAAATTTGTATCCTTTTTTACATCTGGATTATTCCTGGTCATATTCTAAACCAAAAGAACATACCCTACAAGTATTTTCATAATAAGTTGCATTTTTGAGTAAACCTGCCATTGGAATGTAACAAGTTTAATTTCCACCATGATTCCACACAATTTGCAACTTATGAACATATGGAAAAAGTTAACCCAAAGGGCAATTTGTTTGCATTTCAAATCAATGCACATGGATTACCTTAAAAATCAGATCTCACAGAACTAACTCAGATCTCAAATAATATTTTGTCAAATCTCAGTCTGGTACTGTAAAAGTATCACAGATATTGGCATGTAGTCATCAAGTCAGTAGTTTCATCCAGGGTCTCACGGTTTTCTCCATCTCAAGTTCATCCTCATACATGTACCAACTTCTAAACCATCTGAAGCACATTTGAGAAGTTGCAAGACCAAGAACTTGTGCAAGTGACATAATAAAATTAAACTTTGTATTCTGTGAATAAACCCTTTATAAATACACATAGTTCCCAAGAAACATTTTTTGGTGGAAGTTATTTTTCACTCTCCACCATGACTCTACCCTCTTTAGGTGCAGTTTATTTTACTCGATACATGTCGCTGGAGTGTAAAAATTGAAATTTTATTTTCATTCTACCTTTATTATACGATACTGTTAACCTACATGTACATGTACATGGCATATGCAAAGAGAGATAACTCTAACTAGTAGAGACTATTTACAGTATATATTCTGATTTTCCAGCAAATAAAGCATAAGTATTTCTGAATACATTGTGTTGGTTTGTCAGATATCCTCCACATGTTCAGCTATTTTTAAATATATTGACAGCTTTCTACCCCCCCCCCCCCCTCAAAAAAAGAGACCCGAGTTGTTGTCTTTTTACATAAATGGTTTATCAAATCCCATTTAAAAAATGGCACGAACTAACAATGTTTCAATTAGTATGCAACACTGAATGGGAAAGGTGATCATCAACTTCTTTAACATCAACTTGGTCTAATGAACCTTTTCCCTTTTCCATTATTTAACAAAAATGTAAATTTACATACTTGGTTTATCAAATCCTACTAATAAATTGCCACAAACTAACAATGTTTCAGTTAGTATGCAACACTGAATAGGAAAGGTGATCATCAACTTCATTAACATCCACTTGGTCTAATTAACCTTTTCCCTTTTCCATTATTTAACAACAATGTCATTGATTTCCAAGATATAGTCCTTCAAATTGCAAAGCTGAAATGATGGGACTAGAGTTTGACCATTAGTGGTTCCAATTAGGTGGATCAATTTGGAGCCAAAGAAATCTTGTAGTAACCTGTTATCTTTAATTTAATCAGAGTAAACTATTTCAGTATGTCCAGGAAATAGTGTACAAAATGAGGTCAGATTTCATGACCCAAACTGATATACAAATAGTTCAGTATAGAAAGAAAGAAAAAAAATGAAAGAGAAAAGAATACAAGAGTTCAGTGCAAAAGTAATGTCCTTCCAGAGGAAAGCATTATGATGTACATTATATTACTCAAAACTGTGACACAAAATATTGAGATCAAATCCTAAGATTACCACATATGATACACCATAGACCAAGAAGTTGTTCTCCACTTTTTTTTCTTCCCCTGACATGACTCATGGCGGACCAGTCATGTCAGAAAAGGCGGATAACAACTTGTTGGTCTAGATAGACCCATGCATGATGATAAGTTCTTCCCTCACTTCTGAAAATGTTTGTAAAATTTTTATTTAAGGATGTTGTTTTTTTATTATAGGCAAGTCCATCTTCTGTCAACATGTTTACAAGATAAGCCATTGACACCTTGGCCCTATAATGGGAAAAATGCTGTATTTGTGCAGTCTTGCTGCCACATACCACTGCCTGAAAAATGTTAATTACTACATACACTATACAAAAGACAATATACCGGTACTAGACATTGTTTAAAAATGGTACATAATTCTGAACTTCTTATAATTCTATCCTTTTAAAGGAGGACAAGGGAAAGAAGGACCAAAGGCAAGTACCCCTTTGTTGGCAACAAAAGTCCACAAAATGCAGTTTCTTGTCAATGAAAGTGAGTCCTTGGACTGCAATATAACATCTGTCATGTACGTTTCAATGCAAAACTTAGCCTGCTCTGATGACATTTAAACAGTCATCCCTCGTAGCTCTCCCCTGCTTTTGCAAGTTAGACAAAAATCTGCAAAGATTATAAGTGCCTTTTTCTTCCTCCTTTATGATAAGAAATCCAACTGGGATACTGCATTTTTACCCCCAACCCCACCCACTCACCCAATGGTTTAACTATGTGGCCTGTTGTTTACCTAACTCTTCTGAGCAGCTAACTTGGCAAAATCCTCATTTCTCAGAATCCCAAAATGGCTTACAGACAGATCCTGTAATCAAGACTTGACAAAATGTATTACTGTGATTCCAACTTGTAAGATTAACACTAAAATACTAAAATAGTCTTATATATGAGATTAAAACAAAGAAATTGATTTATCGAGTGCCCTAGGTTTCCAAACCTAATGACCATGTTATTTCCCTCATAATGTGAAGTAAGCCTTTCCCATATTTTCCTTACTCCCTAGAAAGAATTCAAAATGGAAAATAATACTGGATAGAGCTAACTTTAAGAAATCATTTTGGTTAATTGATATTCAATGATAGATACTTGTGAAGATGCTGTGCCAGTGATATGATGGTCAGAGTACCTACTTTCTAGAGTAATACAGCAAAACTAACACCTGGTTGGTATTCAAATTTAAGGCCTTTAGGCTTTAACTTTGGTACACTATAACTTCAGTTATAAACATAGTACTCTCTCACTATCAGGTACCTCATTATAAGGCAGCCCCTGCTATAAAGCAGGTATGGTCATGGATCACATTTCATTATTTAATATAAATATTATAATTTAATACCAAAATATAAGGTAAACTCATAAGGTAGTCCACTTTTATGGCTCTAATGGAGAACATTATAGAAAAGATTATGTTTTGTGTTTTGTGGGCTTAATGCCATTTTTCAGCACATGATAGGCTATGCATGGCAGCCAGTATCTCTGGTGGAGGAAGAACCCATGAAAACCCCAGGAGGAACCACTGGCCAAAGTGAAGCTACTGGCAAGCTTTTTCACATATCCACGTTGGCCAAGCCCAAGACTCGAACCCATGTGGACAGAGGTGAGATGCCAGTGATCGGTAAAGGCAAGTACTTTAGACCACTCAGCCACCCAGAGCCCCTTAGAGAAAAGAAATAGTGCACTGTGAATTCCTTTTTTATTCATGGGGTATAAATTTTCATGGATGTTCATGATTACTACAAACCATAATACCAACTGAAAAATGTCTTTCCAATTTCTCTCAGAGGCCTAACTGTAATAATTTCCTAAATCAAGAAAATTTATGTCCATGAAAACAAATGAATCTAACAATATGCCTAATCTACACTGAATCAATACACATATACCTTGGATTTGGTGATGAATTTTCCATTGTTTCTGTTCTCATTATTTGCTTTGATCTGCTAAATACACTTCCAGGCCATGACCTACTGGTTTAACACTAGTATTAGTCCACCAACATCTATAAACAACTGACTTGGCAAAGATCTGCCGTCCCCCCCCCCCCCCTCAACAGTCCAAAGGTAACCCTCTGGTCAAGGTCTTTATGACTCATTATGGTAACTCTTTTTTCATAAACAAGGTCAGAAGACAGGGCTGTATACATGTAGTAGAAACTGTAAAAGTGTCTGAGTAAGATGAGGCCACTAACTTTATGACTGAAACACAGAATAAATTAATATAATTAATGAATACAGTCACAACAGGTGTCTGAAAGAAAGAGCTGACATGTGTACAAGAAAAAGATTTTCTTGTATAGTCCCCATATTCTGCTGATACAAGTAAAATACGAAAATGAGGCTGCACACATTGGAATATCATCTCACCTAAAAAGAAACTAACTCTGTTGCAGTATAAACTCATTGATATTGTCTAAAAATGTATATGTATAAATGTATGTGCAAATGATTTAATTTTCAGCATTTATTCCAAAGCTGTCAGTGTACTGCTACTGTGTTAACCACCTGGCTATATAGTGCCGATTTTAAAGTATATATAATTCTAAAAATATAAAGGGAATATAAGTTGCAATAAAACTGAAAATAAACCCTTTCAAAAATATATGTATATAGTCCTGCAAGATAAAAAGGAAAGATCTTAAAAATATTGTAAAAGTATGAAGATTAACACCTCCTAAAATCTTTAGGAAGATAAATCCTTCCAGATATAAGTATATGTTTTCTTTTACAAGACAAAAAATAAAAGGTAGAAGATGCAAAGTTATGTAAAAAGTTTTCAAAATAAAACAAAAAGGTGAAATGGGTAAATGGCTTTAATTATAATATCAAAATCTGCTTCTGTATATATACCACATTCTTTCAGATAGTCAAAGATAGTTTAAGGCGGAACATCATCAAAATCTGCTATATATACCACATTCTTTCAGACAGTCAAAGGTATTTTAAGGCGGAACATCATCAAAATCTGCTATATATATCACATCTTTCAGATAGTCAAAGATATTTTATAGCGGAACATCACCAAAAAGCTGCCTGATCATGTAGACATCATAAAATCTATGTCCTGCACTTCTGAAGTCGATACACTCTACAAGAATTCGCTCCACTGTCAGCTGACATGGTACGCACTTCAGTTAATGTTCCCCCTTCAGAAGGTGTGATTAATACTTTATAACCATGAATGCAGTGCAGAGCCATTTGATCGAACACACCCTTGGAATTAGTTGTATTCATTAAGTGTTGGACACATTCTTAAAGGCATGATTAATTTCTTGATGATGAAGAAGTCAGTCTGCATGGTAACCTAAGTTTGTGCCTTGTGGTGTTTACAAAATATCTGACCAAATTATATTTTAAACAATTGGTTCTAAAAATATCAGTAAAACAACCACTTTTTAAAAAAATTCTTATCTAGAGATCTGGCTAAGCAAGTGGATTGTTTTGATATCTTTTTCTGAATCATCTTACAATGAATGACAAAGCAAAGGATGGTAGCTTTTAACTGGTCTTTGTACCCAATTTTTGACATTTACCATATATACTTGCTTATATATCAAGTCCAACTGCAAACTCAACAGACCCAGACCTACCGTCGCATAATGCGCCAGCAGATCCGGGTCTATGCTGTTTGTTAGGAGTAACATGTAGAACAAACAACACAGACCCTGATCTGCCAGTGCATTATGAGACAGCAGATCAGGGTCTATGTTGTTTGCAGTTGGACTTGACTTAGAAGTGAGTATGAATGGTACATTTGGAGCTGTGTTGGCTCAGTGATTGGCATGCTGGACATGTGACTGAACAGGTGTGGGTTCAAACCTTACCACTGAATCAGCCAGTGTGGTTACTGTGGTGTGTTTCTGGGTAAGGCACTTTACTTTCATTGCCTTGGCACTAAATAACCTTCATGTGTTGATGTGCCATATTAAAATACCAGGCAATTACATATAACTGGTGCTTAATCATAGGAAAAAGGCTGGTTCTAACTGTATTAAAATCTGATGCTCGATCGAAGAACTTTATGGCATTATATAAGAAAATCAATGTATTTAATCATTATGCACCAAATCCACATATATGATCAAAACATGCTCATGAGATGTTTCCCCCTTCCCCCCATGGGAACATTGTCCCTGGGTCACAGCTTGTAAACTATTGAGATCCTCACCCATATCTGCATACATAAATAGTTGCTGGGCATGAAAAATAAATTCATATGTTGACCAATATTTCCATGGAGGGGAAGAGAATTACTAATCCTAAAGACTTGGACCCTGGGTCATATCTTGAAAACTTTTTAAATCCCCACCCTATACAAATATAATGCACAGATGCAGGGTCTGAAGAGATGAATCGCATTAAAGGGCAAAATACACCTCAACAACATCAGCAATCTTTTACATTTTTAGAATCCATGAAGTTGCATGCATAACAAAGAGTCCCTAGAAGGGACTGATGCTCTACTGAGTGAAAAGAATTTCCAGGAATTCAAGATAAGATCATTTCTTCCCTTTAACCATTGAATATTAAAACCATCTCTTGTCAGCAATAACAACATTTTCAAATTAGCTGCTGTGGTACACATACTGGATGTTGGCTTGATACCATTTTCATTTCGGACAAAGTAGACATCTTTAGAAGTCTTTTGGTGAAAATCCCATGTCATAATGACCATCCATTCAGGAGTAGTGACAACAAGATTTTTAAGACAATCGTTGGATGTACGACTGGCACCATTTTCATTTAGGACCAACCAGGTATCATAAGTCTACTGGTGAAAACCCCATGTTGATATAGCCATCCATTTGGAAAGAGTAGAGATAATAATATTTTTAATTCAGAAGTAGCAATAACAAGATTTTCAAGATGGTTGCTGTGGTGGCCATATTGCACATCAGATTGGCACCATTTTCATTTAATACTAACTAGACATCATACGAAGTCTTTTGGTAAAAACCCTCATGTTGATAAAAGTAGCGATAACAAGATTTTCATATGGCCGCTGTGTGGTGGCCATACTGGATGTCAGATCAGCACCATTTTCATTTAAGACCAAGTGGACATCGTAAGAATTCTGCTGGTGAAAAGCCCATGTCAATATGACTTTCTGTTCAGGTAGAGTTGTGATAAGATTTTTAAGATAACTGCCATGGTGGCCATAATGGATGTCAGAACAGCACTAATTTTATCTAGAACCAGCTTGACATCGTAAGAAGTCTTTTAGTGAAAACCCCCATGCTGATATGACCATCCATTCAGGAAAAGTATCAATAACAAAAATGTTTCAAGATGGCTACCATGGAGGCTATATTGAATGTCAGAACCTCCATTTTCATTTAGGATCAACTAGACATAAGAAGTCTTGTAGTGAAAACTCCATGTTGATATGACCATCCATGTAGGAGAAGTAGTAATAACAAGATTTTCAGGATCTATAAGAATATTTTCATATTTTTATTTAGGGCCAACTAGACATCATAAGAAGTCTTTTAGTAAAAACCCCATGTTGATATGACCATCCATTCAGTAGAAGTAGCGATATAAAAAAATTCAAGATGGCTGCCAATGGTGGCCATACTGGACGTCAGATCGGCATGATTTGCATTTAGGACCAACTAGGCATCACAGGAAGTCTTTTAGTGAAAACCCCATGTTGATATGACCATCCATGTTGGAGGTGTAGTGACAACAAGATTTTCAAGATAGCAGCTGTGTGGTGACCATATTGGATTTCAGCTCAGCACCATTTTCATTTAAGACATCATAAGAAGTCTTCTGGTGAAAACCCCATGTTAATATGACTTTCTGTTTAGGTAAGGTTGTGATAATAAGATTTTTAAGATGGGTGCCATGGCAGCCATACTGGATGTCAGATTGGCACCAATTTCATTTAGGACCAACTAGACATCATAAGAAGTCTTTTAGTGAAAATCCCATGGTGATATGACCATCCATGTAGGAAGAGTAGCGATAAAAAGATTTTCAAGATGGATAACAAGATTTTCAAGATGGCTGCCATAGTGGTCATATTGGATGTTAGTTCATCGCCATATTTACTTAGGACCACCAACCAGACATCATAAGAAGTCTTTAAGTGAAAACCCAATGTTGATATGACCATCCATTTAGGAGGAGTAGCAATAACAAGATTTTCAAGATGGTTGCAATGGTGGCCATATCGGATGTCCAATCAGCACCATTTTCTTTTCAGACCAACTAGACGATGGGATGAATGAGTGTGTAAAGTTTCATGGCAATTCTCAAAGTATACAGTATACATGACTTACCTTAGCACAATGTAAAGTGATGAAGTGAGTAGCATCCATTTTCATATTTTGAGTTAATTTATATAAAATGTTACACTCCTAGCCAGTAAGGGAAAAGTAAAACTATGCTGTTACACGTTGTAAAAGATATGCAACATGCCAAGAAACTCCAGGAGTTTATATTTGTCACACTGTAATTAACCAGGACAAGAAAAATGTACCTGTTACATTTTACAAGTTGGCATCACAACATTTCTGAATCATGATTAATATATTTTTCCTATTCCACAATGCAAAACAAAGTCATAAATAATCTGTTTGCAAATGGATCAAAGAAACAGAAGCCTTGACTCCTCTAAAACAAACACCCTTAATGAATAAACAACATGACAGATCATGATCATGTAAATGAATATCACAAATGTGACAACTGTCACCATCAGGCAATTGTGTAAAAAAAAAAAAACATACTGCAGGGCTAGAGAAAATGCAAAAAAATGTCCACCTGCCTTGGAATTGAGTTTTGCATAAAACCTGATACAAACGCAAACATTCTATTTTATATATTTATTGAAATCCTCGGCAAGTGACAAAATTATACCCAACAAAATGTTTAACTTGTCCCAGGATGTTAGACAAGGACGTTTTCAAGCTGTAAACTGGATTTCTGGGCAGGTTAGCTTCATTTAAAACTCATAAATGTCAGAAAGAATACAAATCTAACAGATTTCTTATATTGAAGGTGTTTTCTTGTTTTTGTTTTGTTTTTTACATTCTACCCCGCTCCCCATGATACCCTAACTCACTATCCCTAGACCTGCAGGTTAGGCAGGATTGTGTGGAGTTTGGGATAATGCTGGCTTGAAACTCATTAATTGTTGTGCACAGATATAAAACACATCAGAGATTCTTACTGTTCATTTTGAGGAGGAGATATACATGTAACTCAAGGTCTTAAAGTTTTCCATGCAAAGCACTAGTACCATTACTGACATATACTTTTTGGGGGAGGTCTCCTAAGAGCTCTGAGAGGGCCTGACATTGCTCACTCACTCAGCTGCCAGAACTGTCATTAACCCTTACAGTGCAATATAGTTTTGTAGTACAAGATCCCCCTGGGCTGAATTGTTTGAGAAAATAAATGAAAAGTGCACAATGCTTTTAAATTGCCTGTATGTAATTACAGTACACAATAGATACACAAATCCGATATGGAAAATGATTGTTAAAGTCTGAATTGTATTATAAGCATTAAGTCACATATGCAACTGTATCATATTTGCACTTACAGATGAAAATGGAAGTAAAATTACAAATTACCTTTTTATTTCATCTGTATTTTTGTTTCTTTTTTAATGAAAAAGTTAAAATATGTCCCCCCCCCAATACTTCTTTAGTGGGTCAATCATATACATGCATTTCTGTTACAACGTTATATCCAAACTATGAAAAGCGCAGGTGTAGAATAGTTAACAATTAATAAACAGCCAGTCCAGGACCATCACAGGTAAGTTAAACCCCTAAAGTCTGTAAGAAATATTCACAA
Organism: Margaritifera margaritifera; assembly: GCA_029931535.1. Lineage (NCBI taxonomy): Eukaryota > Metazoa > Mollusca > Bivalvia > Unionida > Margaritiferidae > Margaritifera > Margaritifera margaritifera. The sequence goes on from JAQPZY010001658.1 coordinate 1,094,677, forward strand.
ACTTTGCAGTTTTTCTTGTTATTTATTCTAGTATATGTCTGTCATCTCTTGTCCACTTATGAGCTTACAGTCACCTGAAGAGTTCATTACCTGTTCAGGTGTTACTTGTTTTAAATATTAAGAATTATATCCCTACTCATTTTTTTTGTGTGCTGAAGTATGGGGTTGATATAACATATTCAGCTGCCCAGTAAAAACTAATATCAGATTTATGCACCAAATCCATGGCCATAGACACTGCAAAAAAGAATATAATGTGTCAGGTCTGTTGTCAATCAAGTCTTCCCCATTTACTCTATGATCTGCATAAAGATTCCTTGATCTATGATGAAATGCAAGAAATCCTCATAACAAAATAGCCTTAAATTGTCTAAGGCTTGGTATTCTCTATTTCTACATTTAATTTCGAAATATTACTGAACTGGGGGTCGACCAGCATGCCATCTGTTTTTGTCAAGTCAGCATTACATCACACTGGTATTCAACATAATTTTTGTTCTCAAAATCACTCATTGGTATTTCCAGTAACACTTTACCAGGTCCAATAATCTCATCTACTTTAAAACTTCCAAAATTAATGTCATCATTGCTATCATCATCATTTGAAGATAAATCGTGTTGGGAGTCGGCCTTTTTGAGTTTTCCATTAGCCCATTTTAACCAAGCAATTGTAAAACTTTTCTTTACTGAATGCACAGTAAAACTATGACAGAACACTTGTTCAAGGACCCAATGTGCCAATCAATTTTAGTTTTACAGTAGAACATGTCCTGAAAAACCACCCTTCCGCCAAAAAGGATGGTCTCTCAAGACAAGTTGTCTTTCATGACATGCAATAACACTTTTTAATCAATAAATCTGTGTATTGAGAATCTGGTCTCTCAAGACAGGTGGTCTCTCATAACAGCGGTCTTTCAAGACAGGTTTTTACTGTACAAATATGTATGTCAAGCTGAAGTATGCAGATGTCTAAACGGTTGCTTACCTGAAAAACGGCACATGCCCTGACAAGCACTACGGGATATCTACCAATGGTACAACTTGTGCCACAACAAACACTTTAAGGGTTAATCTGGACAGATAACACCCATAATAAAAAACCTGTCAAAGTTCTTGTTAATGCAGGCTTATACACCATGTTTGATCAAATTATGTTCATAATTACAGACCACAAAGAGGTACATGTAGCAAGCTCAGCCAATCGAATGTATGATCATCACATAAATATGAATGAATGTTCATCATAATCCATCTTGTAAAAAATCTTAATGAGATAAGCTTACTGAACAATTTTGAGAAATGTAGTTTTTTTGAGAGGGGGGGGGGAGGGGGTAAAACAAATTTTACTTATGCAATACTTACCCGTTGCTATTGTGAAGCTTTTACTTTTCGTGCCAAACACCTTGTCTGTACAATGTAAATAATCCACCACAGAGTGGAGAATTGTCAATAAGACATGGTCCACTTGTGCACCTCACATGCCCATGCACAGAACAGTCATCTTTTTTTATAGACAACAATTATGCCAGGACATCAGAGCAGGGTGGGGGAGGGCATTCGGCAATAAGTATTGCATAATTAAAATTAGTTTTACTGCCCAAAAAGACTACATCACCTCACTAATATGCTTCGATGTTGCTGACATTCAAACTGAGCCGAGATATTTTAATTCTGAGTTTGAAAATGTGACATGTAGAGTTGGAACAAGTAATTACTGACACATGGATGGACAATGCACAACACAGGATGTATGCCAGGCTCTACCATAAGCTCGCTTTGCCAGATCAGCTAAAAATAGTAATTCAGCAGGCGTGCTGAGTAAAAAATAGGCCCCTGTACAATCTACCTTGATCACTAGATTTATCACTCACCACCTACACACTGACCTAGCCATGAAGTCCAGTAGTTGTACAAGAAAACATAACACAAGAACTTTTGACTTCTTCTCTTGTTTAGTAGTATACTGTATACACATCCATTTGTCAACCTTACGTGTTGTGGGATTGATTAATTAACTGATTGGTTGGTTGGTATTTTAACAGTACATCAGCATATCAAAAACTATTTAGTTCCAAAGAATGGAAGCCAAGTGCCTTGCCCAGAGGCATACCGTGGCAGCTGACCTGGGCAATCTGTAGGATTTTAACAATGGAAGTCCAAGGCACATTTCTAAAAAAAAGTGTTAGTTTATTCAGTCAATGAAAACTATAGACCCAATTTTTAAACCTTAGTTTAAGACCAGAACCTGGAGAAAGTAATGTCATTCTTTGCAATACATATTCATCTATCATTACAGTGATTCGACTTAATAAATTCGTTCAACATTATTCACGAGGTAGAAATAAAATATATTCAATAATTGCAATGATTCATGATGAATTTCCAGTGAAAAGCTGGTAACAAGCAAATTTGATGTGTACTTTGATATTTTAGGTTGATTGTTTAAGTCAAAATGTCTGTTTCATATCTGACATATTTTTTCTCACCACTTCATTTAAACAGTCTGCCACTTTTCACAAATCTTAATAAACACAGTGTACAGGTGACAAATTTCATCTCCCATTTTATTTTTTGTTAACTGGTCCTAATCTTTATTGCTTACTAGCCGCCTGATGAGAATAAGTTACTGGTAGTTTATTAAGGGCATTTACTTGTGGCCACACTGCTGCTGCTACAAACAGAATTATCTACCTTAAGTGTACTGCTGACCAGAGCTCTCTGTTAGTCTTTAACTTTGGGAGTCCTTACCTGGAGATCATTCAACTATGTTTTCACTCTCAACAAGTCAAAGTTGCTTTACAAAAATAAAGCTCTTTTTTGACTGGCAATCACAAAAATCTCAAGCTGAGACGTTTTATGATTTCCATGCCAATACCCTCGATTTTGAGGGTTTGGGGGTCCTGAAGGGGTAATCAAGGGTACAGGTGAGTAAAGAAGGATTCCTATAAGTGAGCTGCAAACTATTTTTTTAAAAGCTAATCAAGAAAGCATTATTAGAAAAAAACATAATTACCATGATTCATTTTATTATCATCATTATTAGTGTCTGTTAGTTTCATTTTCTAATACTGTATCAATAAGAATGCTAAACATTTCCTCTTCATTTGATTGTCTTTCTTGCCAACTTGATTTTATAACTCATCAGTTCGATTCATCCAGTTTATGATTTGCTTCTCTGCTGTATCAGGGTCTATAAAAAATTAAATTAATTATAAATACTCACCTACCATGTATATAAATACCAACAATAGCTTTTGTTTCTGCTGATTTCTTCCCACCAGCTTTTTGACAACAGTCGAGGACAGTTCCACTCTTTTCATGGGTGAGTATTGTACAGTCCTAACTATCAAAATCTACAAGTTATTTATTTAAATTGGAATTACAACTGAAGAGAATGGTAACTTCTTTCAGTTGTTCATTTAGGCCCCAATTTCATTCAAAAGGTAGATCCATAGCTTGTCTAATCACGAGGCAGAATTAAGTATTCAATCCTGCCTGAATAATCATCTCATCTTTGTCTTACTAGATGAAACAATGTGATAATGTCAGAAATGTAACTTGGAAGAACATCTGGAATGTTAGGGCCCATGACTCTCTCTCTCTCTCTCTCTCTCTCTCTGTGGATTATCTACATTTCTGATCAATCCAATCTTTCAGTTGTATATTTTCAGAGTTCAATAAAGTCAAATTTGTTTTGGTTGTCTTTCTTTCACAGCAATATTTATTATACACTGTAAACATGATATGATCACATTGCCATCATTCTTGATGTAAACCAGCATTATGCCAGTGTAGCTAGCAAATATCTTACACATAATTCTATGCAAAAGTAAAAAAAAAGTAGTGCCAGTGGGCAGTGCACATTTTTTTTTTCCTTCTCAGTTCATACAGGTATAAAAAAATAAATTAAAATCAGCCTGGCCAATCAGATTGCTGGAAATTGTATGGAAGAGAGAAAAATTTAATTACTCTAGTACGAAAGTCAGGCCATAATAACAAGTTTTTATATGGTGGGATTACTACAAACCTTGAGATGTGTCCAAAGGGACTAACTTTTTGAGCAACTATTAACTGACCAAATCAGACATTGGGAGTTTCTGCTAAGCCATTTGAAACTCATATACAGACTTGATAAATAACTGTTTTAACTGAAACCCATATACAGATACTGACTTCATCTTACACATAAAATGTAAATTTCAATTGGTGCAAAATGGCCAAGTTGCTTTTGAAAACATGATAGCGTAACCTCTATCAGGGTCAGGTATTAGTTCCCTGGTTCTGCCAAGTTTGGGAGACCATTTGGTTCCATGGGTAAAGCAGAATTTCCAACAAACAGTTGTCATTTTCAAAAAGACACAGGCGATAATAAGTGAAATAATTCTTGCACAAATTAAAATAATTGCAAAAAAAAGTCGTATGATTTTGAATGTTTGGTTTTTCATTTCAACTTTAAACAGCCTATAATTATTTGCATCTGAAAGCACATTTGTTTGTAAAAATAACCTTATAAATAAAGGTGTTTCTCTTGCTCCACCATTCTAAACAATACTTTTTAATGGCTTTTCATAGATATGTTTATATCCTTAATTTTATGGATAAGAGAACCATGCAGCTTGGCACCAATAGTTGTAAGTATAATATAATCTTTGACAGCTATCATCAAAGATACTAAACCAAACAGAAAACAAGTTTGCCAAATACCTGTTATTCAAATAGTTAACTCGTCTACTGGAAGCTGTCTGGTAGCAATGATGTTATTTTCACTTCTATCTTTTGGAAGCTGCTGACCAGTAACCTTGCATAAAGCAGCAATAATTATAAAACATATTTTTTTTTTTTTTTGTGGGGGGGAGAGAACTAATTTTAATTATGGAATACTTACCCATCGCTACTGTGCAGCTTTTACTTTTTGTGCCAACAAATTTTCTTCCATTTGATGTGAATACATCCTCCCACAGAGTGGAGAATTGTTAATAAGACAGTGCACTTGTGCACCTCACTGTGCCTGTGCAGAACATCTTTTTCATAGATGACATTACGCTAGGACATCAGAATGGGGTGGGAGGAGGGCATTTGGCAATAGTGATAGGTAAATATTCCATAATTAAAGATAGTTTACCCCCCCCCCCAAAATACCTTTTAATAGCAGTAAATATCTTACCCATCGCTACTGCACTGATGAATTTGTCAGTGAGGTGGGTGGGCAGATGTATCAAACTGATCAAAGCAAAGAAAAATATAAAGTACTCACCATTAAGGGAGAGATCCACTTTACAGAATGTTGGTGTCTCTCTGGGCCACTAGTTATGATGCAACTATGGGTCCCAGTGAAAAAATGCCTGCGCTTTGTTGTGCTAACGAGGGGAGGTAGGAGAAGGTAGTATGGAAAAGCCAAAATGCTGCCTTCATTACGTCCTCCAAGGAAGAATGATTTAGATACGCCCATGAGACAGCAGCGGCTCGAACCTCATCGGCTTTGAGTTTCATAAAAGAGAGGTCTCTATCGGTATGGGAATGATAAGCTCTTTTGATTGCGGTGACAGTCCACCATGAGATAGTGGAGATCGAAATATCAACAGAACCATTAAGAGGAAAGAAAAGATGTTTCCTTTTCAATCGCATTGAGATCGAAATGCAGTGCCCTAACTGGGAATAAAAGTCTATCTTGATCATCTCCACAACAGAGTCAACTGAGACTGGGAATCTCTATAGGTGATGAAGCTAGTGAAGGTAACTGATATTTGGCAAAAAATCCGGTTGACAGGGAAACAGAATCATAATAGCCATTAAACCAGATTCAGCCAGTGTCAACAGACAATGCATGAATCTCGCTGTATCTTCTCGCCGACATCAAAGCAAGTAAAAATACAGTTTTTAGTGTGAGGTCTTAAAAGCAAGCATCACTGTGGTTCATAGGGGTTTTTGGTTAAGGACCATAAAACACAAGATAGATTCCATCTGGACGTAAGAGAGCAGAAGACAGGTCTCTGTTGCTCAAAATACTTAATGAGATCAGCAAGTTGCGAATCTGAATCGGTTGCTTTGCCATGAGAAAATTTAAATGTGTTGGAAATTTCAGCTCTATAGCCCTTGATAGTTGAAAAGGAACAAAATGATATCAGCAACGGAAGTTACAGAGGGACAGCTAGGGTCAACATGTTTCCTACTGTCCCTTAATACAAATTCCTGGATAAATTACCAAGACGAAGTTATATTTGGAAACTATACAGGTTTTCATGGTACCACTGTGACCATGGCACACAACTTTACCAGACATAGCTACAAACAGATGGTCATGTGTGTAATACAACAATGTCCCTTCCACAATTGTGGGTGGGCACAAAAATCCATGTAAAGTTTATGAATTGAAATAACAGAATCCTACCTGGAGGTCTTCTAACAGACCCAGACATTTCTCTCTCACATCTGGAAAAGGACAGTCACAGGACAGGCGGAGGAAATCAGGTATGTGCTCTTGGAGTAGGGTCAACTTCAGGTTGTGAATGCTGTCACTTGAAACAACTGGACTCCCATAACCGTTTATCCAAGAATTAACGGCCTGAAGCATATTCTCAAACTCGTGGCTCCTCACATTTGCGTCTCTATTGGTGAGACAGTGAACGAACATAAGTGAGTCTTCGCTTCTTAGCACAGTACTGGCCATGTCGATGTGAAATTTCCCCACTGGAACCTCGCTAATAATCGGTCTAGGCTATCGTAACCTGTGAAAGAATATGGATTTCGATTAGGGCTAACAATTTTATATGAGGAAAAAACTTAGCAGATATTATGTCGATATAATTAAAGTGGACTCTTAATTCCATTAAATACGCAAGAAAAACGCCGGTCAGATTAGTAAAATTCGGTCAGGGTCGAGAAACAGCTGATTGCAACTGTGTCATCATGACCATATACATTCAAACCACAAGCCCTTTACTCTTTGTCACATCAGATCACCCAAAATATTCTTTTTACATGTCTATGAAAAGTATTTGCAATGTTAGTACCTGTAACTTGATTCAGCATCCAAATAAACGAGATATATTCGGTCTCGTACAGTTTTAGCACCCACCGGAAGATAATCTCAGCATGCAATCGGATCATCCTCTGCCCTTTCCATGAAGAAACCTAGCTTGACTGAAAGGACCGAGGTGCTCAGATTCTATAGGGCTCTGGGTTACTTTGGCCCCAAACCAGTTCGGACTGGGACTATTCGGCCCAAACGATACTTCGGTCGGGACGGTTAGGTTACCCGTATTAGTAAAGTGTGACTGCGTCAACGTATTTTTAGATTTATAGATAGGCTGGGACGTTTCAGCCCACATAACGTTTTATGAGGGATAGAGAGTGCTACTTGAATAATAATGTTTTCATTGGAATATACTGTGTTGCTTTAATATTGACGCTTGAACAATGATGATAATTTTAATGGGTTTACGGAATAATTCTTAGTAATTGTCAGTGGCGTGAATCACTGAAATGAGTTTCATCTGTCACAAGAGAAATAATTCTTCTCTCTTCTCTGCTGACAGAACATGGCTTTAGTATAATCCGCCGTCATGTGCAAATGCTGTTGTTATACATATATATCCAATTATTATGATTACTGACAGATAAAATACGCAACACAATTTTTCAACATTTTATTATTTAATATAAAGCATGATTTTATTAATAACAATAATAAAAATAATAGATACCCAGTATAACACAAATTATAACGTTGAGCAACAACGTGCCAGTGATCATAGTGACAGATCAGCTGATTGTGTACTTTGATTAAACAAAAACAACATAAATTAAAAGTTATTCTAAATTAAATGGATTGACCAGAAAAATGTTAGTTGGTACTGCATCAAGTATCAATGTATTCACACATGTGACATTTAAAATAATGCCTGTTCAGTCCAACTTCATAAAACAGATAATATAGGTAAAGTATACACATCATAGGCGGATCCGGGGGTGGGAGTTGGGGTTGGAGGGCGCACACGGCACCCTCCACTCCTAAAATTTATCAAACCCATTGCCCCTAAACAACACCCTGAAAAGACGACTAGTATACTTTTTTATTTTCATAATCAGCAATGCTTAAAGGCTACGCGAACATCAGCATATTATTTCTTCCTTGTCTTCTCATTACTTTTTTAAAAATCTTACTTATTTATTTATTTATTTTGCTCTTTTGGATATATGACCATAATCTACCGAGGATATCCGATTGACAAAATAACCGCAACAAGTTGTAAGCGTGGGTAATGTGAACAGCGGAGACTGGAAATTTTGTTCTGTCCTGCAGGACAGGAGCGGCCGAAAAGGTCTGAATAATCTTATTACAGTCAGCAAATGTAGATAATGAAACGTGTTTCAAAACAGCAATTGCGAACCTAAATGTTGTCAATGGTTGCAAATACCTGACGTGACATTGTCAACAGTTAGTTTACCCCGAGGTCAACAGTTAGTTTACCCCGAGGATGGTCTAAACGTTTTGAATAGAATGTCACCCCAAATTAAACCGTATAACAGATCTAGATCAAACTATTGTACCATGTATAAAGATCTGCTTTAGTGAAAAATTGAAATAAAAAGTGAATCCTAACGTTGCGCATTTATATTATTGTTACATATATTTATTTCTACCTAATGTGGGACGAAGTTTCCGTGGCATACTGGCAGTGATGCATTCTCTGCACACCGGAAAACCGGATTTCCAAAATGATTACATTGAATATTTACGTTCTACAATAATTTTGTATTAAGGAAACGCTTATCGATATTCTTTTGATCGGTCACTAATAACAGTAACAGGTCCTACAAAGCAATGCCCGTTTATCGTGTTTTATATATAAAGGATTGTCATGTTTTAATTTTAGATTAGTTTCTAAAGGAAGCCGACATCAGGGCGAGTTGGAAAACGGAGGAAGTCACTGGTACCCCCCCCCCCCCACACACACACACACACACCCACACACACACCCACACTGAGCGCGAAACCGAAACGTTTCCTATAGTAAGTTGTCTTACGGTTAGATCAGGGGTGGGCAAACTACGGCCCGCGGGAAGCATGCGGCCCGTCAGAGTATATTATGCGGCCCGTAGGCACGCACATGTTGCGATCCTACGTCGATGTTAATTTTGTTCGATTATAATTTTCACTATATTTTTGAAATTTTATTCCGAGTATTTGATTCGAATCTAGGGATATTAAATTGGTTTTTATGGCTCCAGAATTGATTAGTCATTAATCTTCAACATCCCTATTCGAAACTGCGTTTAAGCTCAACCGGAAGTGGCTTTTGTTCACATTTTGAAAGGTTTTGTAAAAGTTATAATTTAAAAGCGAATAGACGTTGATTTAACCATGAGTGCTGCCAAAAAAAGAAAGATTGAGGACGAATGTCGTGTTTTTAATGACGAATGGACTGCTAAGTACTGCTTCACGAACGTTGGGAGCAAAGCAGTCTGCTTGCTGTGCCGTGAGTGTGTGAGCGTCTTTAAGGAGTACAATTTAAAAAGACACCACCAAACAAAACATTTGGATTTTGGGCACAATTTAACGAACGAAGAGAGAAAAAGGAAATGCCAGGAGTTGGTTAACAATTTAAAGAAGCAGCAAACTGTTTTCACCAAACAGTCTTTAATACAAGATGCTGCAACCGAAGCCAGTTGGGTGCTGTCTCATAAGATTGTAAAACGGAACAAGCCTTTTTCTGACGGCGAGTTCATCAAGGAATGCTTGTCAGATGCAGCAAACATTATGTGTCCAGAACAGAAAACAAAATTTGACAGCATTTCTTTATCAAGGAGAACTGTAGTCAGGCGTGCTGAAAAGATAAGTGACAATTTGATGCACCAACTTCGAGATGCAAGCAAAGACTTTTTGTGGTACTCTCTTGCGTTGGACGAAAGTACCGATGTACAGGACACAGCACAATTGTTGGTATTTATACGGGGAATAAACACCCGTTTCGAGCTTACCGAGGAATTACTTAGTGTTGAGTCACTCAAAGACACAACCACAGGCCAGGATTTATTCAGTGCTGTTGTGAACTGTGTTGAAAGAACTGGGTTGGTGTGGAATAAGATAGCAAGTGTAACAACCGATGGAGCGCGTGCTTTGACTGGGAAAAACGTAGGTCTGGTGAAGTTGATGAATAATAAAATTAAAGAAGAACACCCTGACCACACACTCTTACCTCTTCACTGTGTCATCCATCAGGAAAGTCTGTGTAAAGCTGCGTTGAATATCAAGCATGTTATTGACCCAGTTGCCAGTGTGATAAACCTCATCAGAGCCAGGGCACTTAACCACAGGCAGTTCAAGACAATGCTTGAAGATTTGGAAACTGAACATTCTGATATTATCTACCACAGCAGTGTCCGCTGGCTGAGCCTGGGCAAGATATTGAGGCGAGTGTGGGATCTCAAGGAAGAAATAGTTATGTTCCTGGAGATGAAGGGTATTGATTGTGACTTTGTTACTAACATTGTTAATGAAGAGTGGAAGTCAGACTTCATGTTTGCCATTGACATTATGGAAAAGTTGAATGAACTGAATGTCAAACTTCAGGGCAATAGCTTGTTTGCACATGAAATGTATGTGCATGTTAAATCATTTCAGGCAAAACTCTCCCTGTTCTCCAGGCAAGCAGGTGAAAGCAGGTTTTGCCATTTCCCTTTGCTGAAACAGAAAACCATTTCTGGTGAAATGGCTGACAGGTACAAGGCTCAGTTGAATGCCTTGGTTGTGGAATTTGAAAGGAGGTTCCAAGACTTCAAGAACTTGGAACCACTCTTCAATATCCTCAGTTCGCCATTTAGTGCAGAAGCTGATTCAGCCCCAGAGGATATACAGTTGGAGCTGCTTGACCTACAAGCAGATTATGACCTGAAGGAGAAGTTCAAGTCAGTTCTTCTGCTGGAGTTTTATGGATCTTTGTCAGCAGCAGCATTTCCACACTTAAAAAACTTTGCTGCCAAACTTTTGTCACTATTTGGGTCCACATACATCTGTGAGCAAGCCTTTTCTTGTCTGAAAATCAACAAGTCTAAGAACAGGTCGATGGTGACTGACTGCAATTTGAATGCAGTCATGCGAATCACAACCAGTAAACTGGTTCCACAGTTCAAGAACATTATCCAAAATTGTGAACAGATACATACTTCTCATTAATTATAATTGTACTCTGTGGTCAGATTGTATGTAAATTAAGTTCCTTCTTCTTCATAATTATTATGATAGGTAACAATAAACTTTTGTTGAAATAATTATGAATAGTAAAATCTTATTACCAAATTAGAAACTGTTTCAAGTTCGTATTTTAAAATATAATGTGCATGTGTAATACAGTGTGAATGTGAAATAAAATGACAAATACATGGTTATTATCATTAATTCATATTTTCATACGTTGTAAATTGTAATTGAAGTAGACAAAATATATATGCGGCCCCCCGATAACAATAAAGTTTTCAATGTGGCCCTCCGTAGAAAATGTTTGCCCACCCCTGGGTTAGATGGTTACAATTATGCCCTGAAAACGCTTAAAATGCAGGAGCTTCGGGGGATTTTGCCCCCTGGGCCCCATTAGGGGGATCCGTCCCACAGACCCCTCTACTACTTTTTTTACGCCCCCTCCCTCAAACGATATTTTTGGATCCACCTCTGCACATAGTTGCCCAGCACACAGTATGCAGAAATGTAATGCTCGTTTGTTACCAAATTAAATCACGAAAATCTCTTATGTAATAAAACATCAGTAGATATTGCAAATTGCCGCTGGTTATATAATATACATGTTCCCATGCATCGCTGCTGTCTTCTTAAGCTGATCACTTTTACACAGACCACCTGCGCTGTATTTGTCCCATATCCAAGCCAATCCATTCAAATTTCTTATGCATTATGATCGTTTTATCTAACAAACTGAACTCCACAAAGCCCACTTGATGAATTAAACATGGTGTTTATGGGGATTCAGACAATAGCTGATTTTTCGGTGAATCTGTGGATTGACAACTGTTTTAAGTTATAAATTGTTGACATTATCATGTAATTCATGTACCCTTTTGGGAGCATGGAGCAAATGAAACAGTTATTGTTCTTTAAACTAGTACCAAAATGTTTGAATAAACAGAAGATAACAAGATAACAGGAAAATGCGTAACGAGGTTTATTTTATTTGTTTCAAATTACTACAGTTTTCCGTATTGTGAGTCTATTAAATCTAAACGCAGGTACTGTATGCGTACTTCATTGGTATACAAATCTGAATATTGAAAAACACAAGAAAGGTCTCAAACAAAACCCAAACAGAACTGTTAAAGAATTCATACAAAAGAAAAGTAAATCTTTCAGTGGTTATCAATGTATACACTGACACTTTGATGAGATATCGCAAGGAACACTGCTCAAACACTCAGTGTACTCATCAGTCCTTCGCTTTGCACGGGCGGTCCTTATTTCTGGCTGTCACGGTAGTAGTAGTAATGTGCGGCGACTGAGACTCAAACGGGAATTAACATTATCCCGTAGGTTTACATTGTGCGGCGATATGGCCTCAAACGGGAAGTTAACATTGCGGGTTTTATGGCCTCAAACGAGAATTTAACACGCGGGGGCGATATGGCCTCAAACGGGAATTTAACATTGTGGGTTTTATAGCCTCCAAACACCCCCACCCACACCCACACACACTCTGACGAAAAGGGTAGGAGAGTTTATATACACACGCTATACTTACGTACAAACATACTATCACACAAGAGAGGTTAGGATGTAAAAGAAGAGGGATGAAAGAGACACACACACAAACATACTACACTATCACACAAGGGTAGGAGTGTTCATAGACACTACTGTACCCTTACACATACAACCATACTGTTACACTGGGGTAGGAGGTTTTAAGTTTTACTTGTCAACATAGACCTACACAAAACATAAAATACAAACTGGCAAATGATTAGTATCTCTCTTTTATAGAGATCTGGGTGGCCCTGCAAAGGGCCGCTTGTTTTTGTTAATCCAAGAGGCATCGCTTCACTGGACTTCTTCTTCTCAAACTTCTCCTCACGAGTCATACACCAATACTCTCTTTATGCACCCCTGCCTTTCCACATACACTGTTCTCTTCATTATCGCTGTGTCCGTAATCTTGGTGATGGCCCACGATGCCTTCACATACACGCAGTAGTCTGGGTTGAACAGCATCCCCGAAACAATCGAAGATTCGACAGTGGTATACATGTTGACTTGGTCTTGAGAATAGGTGACAGCATAGTTCGTTGGTTCGTTCGTTAGGTTTAAAGTCGCGTATAGTCAGATATCATACTGCCATGTACGACTACTTTAAATGTGCGCTTTTGTGCACTTAATAATTTGGTTATTGTGGAGAAAATGTTATTTCTGACTCTCCAAGCAAGCCGCAGGTCGCAGGGTGCCCTGACTGCCTACTGCATCTTTTCTGTCCGCCTCTTCCAGCCCCACCAGCTGCCACCTTGCTACGTATTTGTCAAAGCTATGCCCAGTTGCTTATTGTATGGGGCAGTCCTAATCCTAGTGCCAAAGATGTAATAGCGACATATCCGATTCAAATATTTTAGAGTTTTGAATTTTCCAACTAATTAGTTTGTGCTTTTTGTATACTGTGCGTACTTGTTTGTTTTCCGAAAAAGTGTACCCAAGAGGTTGGCTTGAGGTAACCGATTTATTCTGGTGATCTTGATTTGGGTTTCGCGACGCTGTTTCTTTGTTCATTCCACCGCATGCCCTCTGCATCTTCCAGGCGTCTTCTTCTTTTCCCGTGTCTTCACCTCCGCCCCTTCTTCATTCTCTCCTTCTCCGTTGATGTAGTTGTTTGCCTCTTCCTCTGTTATCTTCTGCATCATCTCATCTGTCTTTTCCTCTTCATCTTCTTCTACCTTTCCCTTGTTTTTTCTTCTCGTTCCTCTGTCTTCGTGTTCCTCTCTTCCTGTTTCTTCTCTTTCTATTCCTCCGTCTTTTATCTTCTTTCCCTGCTTCGGCTTTCTCTTCTCTTGTCCTCGTCCTCTTTACAGAGTGATTGTTTGCTCACTTAATGTCCAATATCTGAACACGCTTCTTCCATCTAGGTTATTATTTTTTATTGGTACCCTAAATGTTATACTTTTGTTTATTAATTTGCCTATGATGATGGTTCTTGAGAGATGTATTTTATTTTTCGAGTCAGCTTGTCGTCCCACATTAGTGGGTGGGGTTTTCTTAGGTTGTGACGCTAGGTATTTTGTTGTTCATGCTTTTGCGGAAAGGTTTGTCGCACTTTTGAATGGCTTATACTGTGCGAGATACTTGAGCATCATTTCCTTACGCCTTAGTTGCAGCGGGGTACCCCCTGTTATAACAAGGATTTCCTTCGTGGAAGTGTTTTTGAGTACTCCAGTACATGCGCGAAGCGCTTTAGATTGGATTGTGTCCGGTTGTCGGAGTACCGCGGCGCTCGCTGATCCGTACACTGACATCAGTAGTCAATTTAAGTTCTGATTGATGCTTTGTATATAGTTAAGAGTGCATTTTGGTCGGCCCCACTAGTTAGTGCCTTTAGGATTACTGATCAGGTTGATATCTCGATTACATTGTTTTATGAGCTTGTTGATATGGGTTGCCCATGTTATCCCTTCATCGAGTAGCATGCCTAAGACTGTAGCTAGCTTTTCAAATTTATTTGTATTCCATTTAGAAATAGTGTGGGTGGTCTAGGCCCCCTGTGCGGAAGACTACCAATATTGTTTTTGTTTTTTTGTGATAGCTTAAAGACCCATCCATAAACCCATTTCTCTATTTCATTTAACACTTTTTGTAATTTTCCGATTATCCTTTGGTTTGTCGGGTTTCCAGTTTTCCATATGCTACTATCGTCCGCGAATTGGGATAGGTCTAATTCATTTGGATTAATAGTCCAAGTCGTTTTTCATTATGTTAAAAAAAGGGTCTGGTTTATGACACTTGTGGGGTCCCATTTTCCATTATCTAAAGATCGGAATATTCTTTTCCGGTGTGGACATGGATTTTCCTATCAGCTTGGAAGTTTGCAATCCAGTTGTGGATATTGCGGCATATCCCGTAGCCTTTAAGTTTGTTGATTAGCCGTTTCGTCCACATCAGGTTGTATGCTTTCTCTAGGTCTAGGGATATTGCTGCTACAGACCTTGACCGTTTTTCCTGCTGGAGAATGCTATTTTAATTGTGAATTTCAGTCTGATGAGTTGGTCTACCGTACTACGGTTGTTACGGAGCCCGCTTTGTGTATTTGACATTAAGCCCCGACTTTCCAGAAAATATTTTAGCCTATTGTTTATCATGGTTTCCATTATTTTACATATATTATCTGTAAGTGAGAGTGGTCTGTATGATTTTATATCTTTGTTTTTTTCCCGGTTTGGGAATGGGGATAATTACTGTCTTTTTCCATCTTTGTGGTATTATTCCTGTATCCCAAATTTTGTTGAATTAGGTCAAGTATGACTGTAATTAATTTATCTGGGAGGTTATTATATACAGTATTTCATATCCTAGTGTATCTTCTCCGGGGGATGTAGTTTTCTTCCCGTTTAGAGCTTTGGTCCATTCGGCTTTGACGAACGGCACATTCAGTTGACCATTATTATCTCCTTCTTCGTTAATACTAAGGTTATGAGTTTCTTTAAACTCTTTTTTATGTTTTTTAAATTTGAAGATCCAGGAAAAATTCAGAAAGATGGTACATGAAGACTGGATCTCTGAGGAAGAAGAGAAGGACTACTGGGGGAAGGAGGCCAACGAATCTAGTTTTAGGCTTGTGGTTTCCACCAAGACAACTTTTACTACAACGATCTGCGGTCTGTGGTGCCCGTCCTGGGAGGTGTAGTGGTCACTAAGGAAGAGTGGTGGTAAAAGCCAACGGGCCTTTTCAGGGCCACCCAGATCTATGGAAAAGAGAGATACTAATCGTTGGCCAATTTGTGTTTTATGTTTGGATTGTATCTATAAAAAAAATAACATTCTCATTCCCATATGAGGTCATTAAACCCATAATGTTAAATTCCCGTTTGAGGCCATATCGCCCCCCGCATGTTAAAATTTACGTGTGAGGCCATAACATCCACAATGTTAAATTCACGTTTGAGGCAATATCCCTCCCCCCCCCCCCATATTAACTTCCCGTTCGAGGCCATAAAACCCGCAATTTTAACTTCTCGTTTGAGGCCATATCGCCGCACAATGTAAACCTACGGGAAAATGTTAATTCCCGCTTTAGAAACAGTCGCCGCACACTACTACTAGTATCTGAATTGATTTCAGAGCTCGAAAACATATTTTTAAATATTCAGTCAATGAATAGAACAGGAAAAATTATTATTTAAATGTGTGGAAAGTGAAAACACACAAAAAAGGAAAAATATAGAAAAATTACACAAAAATAAGTCTCAGTGATATTCACTGTATTACTGTATATACTTACACTTGTATACAATTGCTCAGTGCACACATCAGTCCATTACTCCGAACGAGCATTTTCCTTCTCCCGTGCGGTTTGCTTTGTAGGTTCCATTGTCTGTATGTAGTAAAATAGGTAAAATTAACTTATATAAAGTTTTAGAGATAGTCAAGATAGGATGTGTGATAGTATGTTTGTATGTGTAAGGGTATAGTTACTACATGAGCCTGCTTAATGAAACAGCCAACTGTTAAATTATGTAAGTCAGGTGAGCAATATCAGGCGAACTTGGGCTTCTTGTTATTTTATACAACCGAATGTCATGTTGACTTGAGCTGAACCTTACTGTGCTTCTAAGATGTTTGCTTTTGTCATCTTGATAATTTGCCTGTAAGTATCAAAATAAAAAACCTGACATCTAAGGAACACACATCAGTAAGGATAATCGGATTACTTATCTCTTTGTATGGATTAAACTTAGGTACTTTATTGGCATGTTGGTACAGATGTGAGTGTGTTGAATTCAGACATCAACAGATATTCGTGAGACTTCTGTATGTAAACTCTAATGTGTATCACATTACACATTAAGGGGGAAATTTGATCTTTTTGCACTAACATGCAGCCGCTGACCGCATTCTAGGGGTGGCAGTCAAAGAAGGATATTTTTGAACACAAACTTGTTGATGCCAAGGAATTTTGGTCATAAAAAGCGGGTGACCGTTCGTCGGGAGGGGGGGGGGGGGGGCACTGTATATGCATGCAGTCAAATTTTTTAAAAACATTTACTGAATGATCTTGTCTACAATGTTTAATTCTTGCTTGCTAACGAATGTTGACCTGAGATATTTAAGTTTAAAATTTGAACTAAGTAACATTCTTCATAAACGTGTGTTAACATGTGCTTTTGTGAAATTTAAAATTGCCCATGCTCATTGGAGCACTTCCGTTGTTAAATCTGCAATTTTTGGAGGTGCGTTGTTTTTCCACGTTGTCAAGCTCTTCAGTTTTGGAGGTAAGTAAATCTTGCATGTAGTCCGCAATCATACAATACCTAAATGAAGGTAATCGCTTGTGAAAAACACCGGAACTTGTGAAGTTTTCGAAAAATTGCGAATGCATGGAACTATTTTTTCCATTCGTAAATTTTCGGTCAATTCTACAGTCAGTCTAATCGTAGAAATAACCGAGATGGTCCGAATAGATTGCGGTTTAACTATTCATGCTACAATTTTATCTATCTAGCTTTTTATCTATTCATACTACCATTTCCAGCTCCCAGATAGCTTGAAAACAAATATTCTTGTTCTGATTTGTACAAAAAAGGAACTAATTACATCCATTATATTACTTGAATACATATTACCTTGAGGTAAAAGAAAAAAAAAGAATATCTTGGTTCGAAAAAATTCCGATCAAACAATATAGTTTAATAATGTTTTGCGACTGTTTATATTGTTATTTTTCGACAGTACGTTTTACCATTTCTGGAATCTCTGTAAGTTGCAATAAACAAACATTTTTTAACAGCATGCATGAGACAAAGATTTTAGAAGGAGTAAAGACAGCTTGTCGAATAAATTTCTTCTTTTTTTTGTATATGTCAAACACGCATCCGATTAATAGACAACTTAGGATAATATAATCTGTTGCAGAAAACAACAACAACAACAACAACAACAACAACAAAACAACAGTAAATTAAACATGTGCTTGCCTTGTATTTTGATTTTCCTAACTTTTGCGACTGTACGTTTTATCATTTCAGGAAGGTCTTTCGCCGTCATTCGATCCTGGAAAAAGAATGTGGTGACATTACGTTTTATCATAAAAAGTGTACACAACATGCAGAAATCGGCTTCTTATGCCTTAACGAAGTTGAACTGCAGCAAAAGGTCTATATGCTTCAATAGGATGATGAATATTCTGTCTTGCAATAGAATCATAAATAAAAATAAAGTTTAAACAAGATTGTTAAAAAATTGAGTCATCTTTATGATGCGTTTCCTGGACAACGGTTTACCGATGCTGTCCGCCTTCAATTACAACCATAGTAATACCAGATGTATTTTCTGGAAGCCTGAATATTTCCAGCTCCGAAGCAAACTGGGAATTAAAGGAAAATAAAGGTCTCACCAACTTCCTTTTGACAGTAACACAATTCGCTGATGTCTTATCTTGTTTGTCGTAAGAAAGGTTCGTATTATCGGCTTATAAAGTGTATGAACGGCAGTGATAGATAAATGTTGGACGAATCAATCGATACAAGCCATGCCTTGCTTAGCATTTTTCTACTTTTTGAAATGAACGCTTGGACATGACAGGGATACAAAACACCATCCTGGCAAGTTTCCTCCTTGGTCATTTCCGTGTAACAAGTAGGGCACCCCTACCCTCCACTCCAAGTAATCCCTCCCGTTGTGGCTCAAATCCCTGTGAATTACTCGTATAGTGCATACGTAAATCAGAGTCTGATAATCCGTTTCTCTCAAAAAACTGTTTGAGCAGATACCCATCAGGGTATCTCCAAACAGGTCTCTGAATTCGTGTAGAGGTGTCATACGAAGTATGGATTTAGATGGCTGCATCGAGTATGAGATACTTCAAAACCGCAGATCTCAGAACGTCTCGCAAGTGAAACGAATCAATATATACCAAAACACATGCATACTAACGTTCGATCAAAAGCGGGTTCTTAAACATCTCAATGGACCATTTCATATGTAGTCCCTTACGATGCTTTAACGGGAAGAAATATATTCAACTGAAAGATGGCTGCAAAAGATACCCAAATTGCCCCATTTGTAGACAAGCAGAGAAGAGGGCCACGATGGATCGTTACGCAAAGAGAAAATGTGAGAGAATTGCCAGGGTGACCATTTCTTGTACTCTAGAGACTGCCCAAGTGGAAACCCGACAAGGAGATCCCATGCGTGAAAGAAGAAGAAAATAACAACTCCACCTAATACTTCCAGCACCATTTGTTCCACTTGGCGACTTCAACGACCACCATACATTTTGTGGCTACAAAGATATCAACGAGATAGGAAAGAAAAATGAAGATTTTATTTCAAAACACAATTGTTGCCTTTTAAATGATAAGTAAAGTCATATACCTACCTTCTGGTATTTCGAACCCAACAAACTACTATCAGACATTTATTGTGGATTCATACGCCAGAGAAGCACAATAGACCATCTTCTCAGACTTGAAGTATTTATTAGAGAAGTTTTCTTTTAAAAAAAAATACAGTAGCCATCTTTTGTGACATGGAGAAAGTTTACGACACCACATGGAAGTACGGCATAATGAAAGACCTATTCAACTTAGAGCTAAGGGGCCATCTACCAAACTTTATTTACAACATTTTGAAAGAAAGAAATTTCAGAGTTAAGGTAAGCAGCACCCTTTTTGAAAGTCATCCACAGGAGATGGGTGTAACTCAGGGCAGCATATCGTCAGTCAAAATTTTCAAAGTTCAACATCAACATTTTCAAAATCTAAAACTGTCTGTATGCACTTTTGCCAATTACATCGAATTCATGATGACTCAAAGCTCTTTCTTGACGATTGTCTTATTCTTGTTCTGGAGAAGACCAACTTTTTAGAGCATATTTTCTACCGTAAACTAACTTTCCTTCGGCAGATTAGATACGTCAGATTGGAAGGTCTTGCTGCGGTTATACGGATCATTAATAAGATGTAAACTTGACTATGGCTCGATTGTGTACAGATCAGACTGTAAATCGTACGTCCAGATACTTCATCCAATACATAATCAGGGTCTAAGACTTGTGCATTTAAAACTTCCCTATCAGTAAGTCTCTATATAGAAAGAAGCAAACGAACAATTACTTTATTTCAGACGAACGAAATTGGCTCTTCAGTATACTACCAAACTATCTTCTAATCCATGTAATCCCTGATATGAATTTGTCTTTAGACATAAATACCACACTTGTACGCTCAGAAACCAAACTTCATTCCACCTGTTGGCATATGAATTCGTCCTCATTTAGAAACGAGAAAAAAATGTATGTTGGAAATATTGCAAAAGTATATGTTCCAAAATCACCAACTTGGTTACCTGGTTATAAATCCCCCGCTAATTATATTTGATTTTTTTCCAATTCAAAAAGACCTCAATAAATCCGCACCTTTTTCGGAGTAAATTCAATGAAATCAGGGCCTCTTATCGTAGCCATACGTTCCTGTACACAGGCGCTTCGAAAGATGGAGATAATGTTGGAGCTACCATTGCAACACCCTGTGGCATCATCTTGAGTCGGTTACGGTACAAAACCTCCATTTTACTGCAGAGACTAAAGCCATGCTCAAAGCTTTGAACTACATTGAAACCTTTCAAAAACAAATGATATTATCTTTTTGGATTCCCTTTCCAGTTGAAAGCCTTGCAAAACCCAAAATAAGAAAACTTGTTAATATCCTAGATATTACAGTCACGTGATGTGCTCATAAATCTGGAAAAGCTATTCTGTACTGCTGGCTGCCTAGTCACATTGATATAAAGAGCATTGCAAAGGTAGATAAAGCTACCATGCGGTCACCCGTTTCCGAATGGAAGATTCCATATACTGACTTCAAATATTATATAAATCAGCATGTTCTTCATACTTGGCAAAATCTGTGGAATTAAAACTCTATAAACAAACTTCAGAACATCAAATCCACTATTTGAGAGTGGCATCTCTCGTATTGAATAGATCGCACAGATAAGGTTGCATTGTGCCGATCGCGTATAGGACACACATACCTGACTCATACATATCTCCTGAAGGGTGAACGTCGACCAGAGTGCATACCATGCCAGTGTCTACTGACTGTGGAACACGTTTTTGTCGAGTGTGTCGACTTCCACCCTGTAAGACAGAAGTATTTTGATGTGAATTCCGTGAAGAAACTATGATGATGTACCCGAGAAACTGCATCCCGCCATAGGGAATCCTACTCGTCCCTAGATCTGACCATCTGCGATCCATCTCTTTTACTTGACTTCTCTTGGAAGGTTGGTGACGACGTATGTAGTAGTGACCACTATCCAGTATGCTTTAGAAGTAATAACACCCAAACCTCAAGGATAGGTCATCGATGGAAACTAAAGAAGGCAGATTGGGAAATGTTTCAATCCCCCTTATTTATTTAGACACTTCAGGATGTTGCTAAGAATAATGTACAAAACAATTCGGCAACAAACCATAGTTTGATTATGATTGCAATGACACTATTAGGGAACCGAATAAGGTCCTTAAAACATTTCAATGTCGATCAAACAACTGAAAATCTGAATAAATAGCATATATACCGAGCTAATGCTCTGGGTACTATTGAAGAGAGCAAGAGGAAACCATGGCGATCAAGTCTCTAAATTAAACTCTCACTTCTCTATTAAATCAGTATGGAATATGGTACAGAAAATATTGTGTCAAACATTTAAAGAAATCCGAGAAATTGGTCACTTGACCTGCAGAAATTTCAAACACATTGGCCGAAACACTCTTCACAAATTCTTCTCCAGAAAACTGTTCAGAAAACTTCCTCCGTATCAAACACCTGAAAGAAAAGGTTTCTTTAAATTTTAAATCTGCTAACACAGAAGAGTACATTAAATATTGTCTATCAGAGAATTACGGGACTCTTCATTGAGGTCGTGACACTTCAGCAGAACCAGATGATATCCACTACAAACTTCTGAAACACTTGCATGATACAGCCCTCAATATAGTAATTGACAGTTTTAAAAAAACTTGACAAACTTGCAACCTTCCGCCACCAGCATGGCGAGAAGCAACAGTGATACCAGTATCTTAATTTGAAAAGAGCCATTCAATCCTTCAGACTATCGTCTCTTGGCACTAAAAAGCCGTATATTGAATCCAACAGACTTCTGTCAGACTTTCCATGTGGATTCGGACGCCAGAGAAGCACTTTCCACCATCTAGTCAGATTTTAAATATTCATGAGAGAATGTATGTATGTAGTAGTGTTTTACGTCAACTTAGCACAAAAGTGGCTATGTTGTGCCAACAAAAAGTCAAGTTCGAAAAATATACGATTGAATTGCACAAAAATTTAGGTAGATGAAGCCTTCCAAATGTATAATTAAGTACAAACATATAAAATATACAGCGTA
Source organism: Margaritifera margaritifera (assembly GCA_029931535.1). Lineage (NCBI taxonomy): Eukaryota > Metazoa > Mollusca > Bivalvia > Unionida > Margaritiferidae > Margaritifera > Margaritifera margaritifera. The sequence continues at coordinate 1,117,286 of JAQPZY010001658.1, forward strand.
AAGATGTTGAAATTCTGCAAAATGTATATAAAATAACAAATAAGGGTAATACATGTAAAATTCTTAAAATATAATTAAAATTTGTTGTATAAAACGCATTCCATTTAAAAGTCCAAGATTTTCTCGGGTGGTATGTCCTCATACATTTTTTTCAAGCAGTTAGCGTCAAAATAGTTGTGTCACATAGGGTGGAAATCGACACACTCGACAAGAATGTGCTCCACTCTCCGGGTACACACTTCAGTTGAGGTTCACTCTTCAGGAGGTATTCGTGTGTCAGGTATGTGTGTCCGATACGCGATCGGCACAATATCACCTCATCTCTCCGGTTTGTTCTATACGAAGGATACCACTCACCTATAGCGGGTTTGATGTTCTTAACTTTGTTTGTGGACTTTTCATTCCACATATTTTTCCAAGTATGACTAACATGCTACTTTATACAATATTTCAGGTCATTATATAGAATCTTCCATTCGGTAACGGGTGACCTTAGGGGATCATTGACTGCTTTATCTGCCCTTTCGTTACCTTTTATGCCAATGTGGCTAGGCAGCCAACAGTACAGAATACTTTTCCCAGATTCCACGAGAACACCATGCTTCTGTAAAATCAGGGATTTTAATGGGTTTCGAACCGTCTATATACATTGACGTACGGCTGCGATAGGAAGCTCTGATAATTTGGGAGGTTTTGATAACCACGGTGCTGATTTGGGAATCTTGAATTTTGCAATATTTCTGACATTGATTTTTGCTGTTTCTAAGTGAGGAATAATTCAGAGAAACTTTTATAAAAAAAAAAAACAAAAAAAAAAAAAAACCAAAAACAAAAACAACAACAAAAAAACAATGAACACAGTAGCCATCTTTCTTGACCAGGAGAAAGCTTAATGACACCATATGGAATGACATATTTGACCTAGGCCTAAGGGGCCGCCTACCTACCTTTATATCAAACTTTTTAAGGTAGGTTCCAACCTATCTAAAACCAGTTCTAAGGGTATGGGTCTACCTTAGGGCAGCATGTTGTCAATTAAGTTAACAACATAGTCAATTGCATCTTTAAAAAAAGCCAGGAACTAACTGTTTATTTTACCTCCACGACTTTTTGATCTGCTATAAATCACAAAGTGTGCGTACTGTTTAACGTCAACTTCAGATATGCCTCAACAGAATTAAAAAATGTTACGAAGAAAATGGGTTTATTATTTTTTAATCTAAACTGTTTGTATATACTTCTGCCAATAACATTAAATTTATGATGACCCAAAACTCTGTCTTGTCTGTTCTTTCGTCTCTGTCGTGAAAGAGACCAAATTGTTAGGGCTTACTTTTGACCGTAAAGTAACATTCCATCCTCATATTGGATACCTCGGGGACAGGGACAGATGTCAAAATGTCTGGATTTATGAGTCGTAACAAACACAGATTGGAAAGCAGACCGGAAGGTCATCTGTGGTTTTACAAGACTTTAGTAAGATAAAAACTTGACCATTCTCGATCATGTACGGATCGGCTTGCACACTGTAGCAGCATATGCTTGATCCGATTCACAATCAGGGACTTCGACTTTGTCAGGGAGAATTTAAATCTTCCCATCAGAGGGCCTCTATGTTGAGGCAAATGAACCATAGCTTTATCTCACACAAACGAAATTTGCTCTTCAGTATACAACCAAAGTATGGCGTGGCAAGAAATTCTGCCCCCCCCCCCCCCCAGCAAAACTTAATTCTGGGGCCACTTCTCAATAAAAAAAAGTTGTTTGATGGGAATGTGGAGTTCTCTCCCCCGCATTTGCGGGGGTTGGTTGGGCGGTTGCTACGTCACTGTCATATACCAAACTTTTGACATTTTTACCTTTAGCATTCTCACTGGAATATCTACTTCACACGCGCCAGTTTCATGGCATAATTTCAGAGTATTGATCGACGTTTCATGGAAACATCTGGAGAATTACCCATAATAATATACTGCATTGTTTATGTTGCAAATGCTGAATACAGGCGCCAGACTCTCGGAGGAATTTATTGTTATGTATTTATAATTATACAAGAACTGTGACCCATAAAACTAATAAATACTAGTGGCTTTTTTTCAAAGATGATGCTGCATTTATCAGTGTAGACAATGCACTGGGCATACTTAGACATAATCAGCAGAATTATTACTAATATAGACACAGAAAGAAAACCGGCTTTTGTTATCTTTATTGAAAGTGTTTTATAATATTGTACCGAGATTCAAATACTTTATTTTAAGTATAAAACACTATATATATATATATATATATATATATATATATATATATATATATATATATATATATATATATATATATATATATATATATATTGCCAGTGCCCTGTAAGAGAGTTTTTTGTTCCTTTGGGGGTGGGTGTTGGGGTTGGGGGAGAGGTGATTTCATTTAAAAAGCCTTATGATGATGTAGCACCAAGCACCAGTGAACGTCTTAGACCTTTCAAAAGAATGCGGTTTATAAACAAATGTTGACACTATATATTTTTTATTTTACCTTTATCTTTTATTTAATATACATTTTGAAGAATTTGGACATATTTACCTTTTATATTTATCTTCTAGGACTACTACATGTTTACTTTTATTTGGAAGGTTTATTTTCCTAAAGCTTATTGAGATTATCTTTACAATTGAGATTATCTTTAGATTTGTAAAACAACTTTTTTAATCGGCACTATGTGACCCGTATTGAGTTGATGTGCGTCCCGTTAAACCTTGTACAAAAGGAAATCGCTCTCTTATAAAGTTGTACAATTTCAAAATCAAACAAGAAAAACTACTTAGTTTTTATACAAAATGATATTCAGATGAAGTGATGTGGTGATCTCGGCTCTTGCGATGTGTCAGCTCTCTGCCTCCTTTAATATTTATTCATTTATTTATTAATCTCTTTATCTTTCTGTATCTGTCCGTGTGTGTGTGTGTATATATATATATATATATATATATATATATATATATATATATATATATATATATATATATATATATATATATATATAGAGAGAGAGAGAGAGAGAGAGAGAGAGAGAGAGAGAGAAAGACTAATTTATTACGATAATCATTATCAATCCTACATTCCAGAAATCTCAGTCACATATTACTCATCATAATCTAACCGCAATGCCTAACTTTTATTTTTGAACAAGGCATTTTAGTCTAATATCAACTTTATCTTGGCTACGAATATCATAATTTTATCACAACATACTATATATATATATATATATATATATATATATATATATATATATATATATATATATATATACACACACACACACACACTTAAAGTTCTCGAACGATATATTTGTAGTTGTACTCTTTCTTGAGAACTGTAGCTTGAATTTACAGTGTTGCAAATAGTCGGGTGACATAGTTTTACCCTCGGTCCAAGGCCTGACCGACTTAATAACCAAAATTCGGTCGCCAATGTGACCTTACTGCACAATACCTTTAACTCCTTTCACTGCATTAGCATACATTTTCATTATCCCTTCGCCAACAATGTTGGGAGGGGATACAGCGTTTCGTTCTTTCGTTCGTTGTTGGTTGTGTTGGTTACTTTGTTACGTCCTCAATATCTCAGACACTATGTCACCCACACTTATTTAAATTGGTATGTGGGTGCATATTTGGGAGAATAACTCGGACATACCAGAATAGAAGAGAAATGACAGAACATTACAAAACCACGTAACTTAATTTACACGCTTGAGTGAGTTTTATCTTTTGATTTGTTTGTTTGTTACATTCTCAATATCTTGGATTTTATTTCACCTACGCTCATGAACATTGGCATGTGGATATATCTCGAAGAACGTAACTCAATAATGCAAAAAGTAGGTCAATGTGACTTGATTTTCACGCTTGAATGACTTTTTAATTTTTAAACGATCTATACGTAACTCAATATTTTTGAACATATTTTACCTACACATTAAAATTTATATTTTGATGCATATTAAGGATATTCGCGCTTGAGGGACTTTTGTATTGTGTTCGCTACACATATATACATATTTTGGACCATGTTTCATCTACAATCATGGAATTTGTAAAAGTGGATATATCTCATGGTGAGTAATTTAAGCATATAAATCAAGATCAGTGTAACCCGATTTCCAGGCTTGACTGACTATTGTATTTCAGTTATCTGTTTGTTACACCCTCCATATCGTATACCCTATTTCACCTATATCCATGAACATTCCAATGTGAATACGTATGAAGGGTGATTGATCCTTCCATTTAAAAACTTGCTATTCTGATCTGTCTGTCATGCTTGAGTAACTTTATTGTTTTCAGATATTCATTCGTTACACCATCAACGTCATGAACTCTATTTCACCAGCTCTCATGAAGTGTGGCACGTGAGTTAACGTCATTAACTCTATTTCACCAGCTCTCATGAACTGTGTGTGGCACGTGAATTTTAGGAGGTATGTTGTCAACACCTGTAGATTTCTTTGTATTAAGGCTTTTCATAATTTAGAAAGTTTGTTCTGGCAATACAGGTTTCAGTTTAAGCGTTTGGTATTTTGTAGGTGGTTGATTGTCATGAATAGCTTGTATGATAGGGGAAATAGTATAGTTATATATTAGTTTATTTGACCCAACCGTTTTTGCAATGTGTTAATATAGTACTCACTGAAGATTTCACAGAGTTTAGTTTCGTTAGTAATCAGGATATTGCCCTCCATCAGAATGATGTTACAGTCTGAACTTTTATTTTTAATTGATAAAACAGGTTTAATAGTAGCCAAAAATCCTTAGATTTTGGGCCACCACTGCACCTTTCAAAGACATAAAGTCTCACAGATTGTCTTTTGAGCTTGGTGACAAAATTTCTGTTGTTTGTTTATAAGTTTCCCAGAATAGTTTAGTTTTATATTTTTGAAATTTGTTTTAGGCTGTACGTTTTTATATATGGCATTTCTAAGTTCACTGTTCATGTAGGGGGTGGGTTTTTTCGGGGATATTTTTGCTTTCCAGAGCATGATTATCAAAGACCTCCAATATTAGCCTTGTATATGCCCAATATTTATCATCACTATCATCCAATATGTCGATGACGTGAAAAAGGTATTTTATTAACATCATGAAGGAAATATTTCTCATGAAAATTTGTGTAGCTTCTTGACGTGATTTTCTCATGTCTATTGAAACAGTATTCTCTTAGAGTTGTGGCTATCATGTGATGCCAGCCACTTTCGCCACATTCGAAATTTACACCATGACAAAAGAATTAAGGATACATGCACTACTCGTTAAAAATAATGTCTGAATCACTGTGAAAGGTGATTGACACCGGATACCCAACGTTATGTTCAATCATCCCGTCGTTGTTCTTAGCTGGTGAAACAATGCTAGCACTGGCAGTCATGTCTGGACAAGTCCAGTAAGACAGGGACGTCTTGGTTGTTTCGAGGGAACTTTGCCGTTTTAAGGCACCATTCGCGAATAAGCTCGAAGTATCTTCCCATATACCAAACGTTTGACATTTGTACCTTTACCATTTTCACTGGAAACGTACATCTACTTCGCACGCGCCAGTTTCATGACATACTTTTTGTATATTGATCGACCCCTGATGGAAACATCTGGAGAATCATCCATAATAATATGTTGCATTATGCATGCCTCACTCAAATGCTTAATCCAGGCGCTAGACTATCAGAGGAATTTATTGATATCACGGTGATTATAAATTTATTGGTGTGGAGGACGTACTAGTAGCGGATGCTAGAAAAATTAACCATTTCTTTCCCCAACGAGGAATACTTAGACAAAATCAACATAATCATTTTTAATATAGACACATACAGAAAACCTGCCTTTGCTATCTTTAATGAAAAGTGTTTTTTAATATTGTCCTGAGATTTAAATTTTTTATTTCTGGTATCAAACACCATCAATATCCATTACCAAATGCAATTTGATGCCCTCCAGTATGACCGCCAATGATGTCTGAAAAGCGATAATTTCAAATTTTCACTTCTTTCATACTGAACCGTACTTGAAGTCTCTGTGATGTTTGATTAATAGAATGGGATACTTTGTATAGAATCTAATACATTTTTGGATATAAGGAATACCTGTTGCGTTGTTTATCATGGAATACCTGGATACAGGGAATACCTGTTATGTTGTTTATCATGGAATACCTTAATACAAGGAATACCTGTTACGTTGTTTATCATGGAATACCTAGATATAAGGAATACCTGTTACGTTGTTTATCATGATTACTCATCATTGCTTGAGGAGGCTATACCATTATTTTAGAAACCTCTTTCTCTCCGACCACCTGTCCGCTTGTCTGTACATATGTTTGCCGGTGCCTCCATCCATCATGCCTTTTTGTTCTACATTATAAGGCGATTATCTTAGAAAACTTTGTACCATACTTTTCCACGTTGCGATTTAGTAACTCAGGAAAATTATCTTTAGCACCACATTGGAACTCCAAAAGATGAGTCTAAAGTTCACATGTCCCAAACCATTTATGATGATGTACCACCAGAGTAAATCATGGACTTCTTAAAAGAATGTGGTTTATATAAAAACAATTGTGACCATACATTTTAAGGATTTTTAAATATATTATTTATCATTATTTTCTATTTTATATACCTTTTAAAGAATTTACTCATCTTTACCGTTTATCTTTTATCGTTTAGGACTTCATGTTTACCTTGATTTGGAACGGTTTATTTTCCTAAAGCTTCTTGCGGTTTTTCATATAGTCATTTTTAAAACTTAACTTTTAATCGACACTCTGTGGCCAGGATTGTGCTGACTTGCCGTTCAACCCTATACATACATATATACATAGATACATTCAAAAGGAAAGATATCAATCAAGCAATCTCTCTGTCTCTCTATGTCTCTGTCTGTCTGTCTGTCTCTATATATATACATATACATATACATATATATAAAGAGACAGACAGATAGATAGATAGTTAATAATATGATAATCATTATTAATTGCATATTCCAGAAGATAATCTAGGTCACAAATTACTATTACTCATCATAATCAAACCGTACTGCCCTACTTTTGACAAGTAAATTAAATATTTTGGTCTCAAATCAACTTTTATCTTGGCTACAAATATCATACTTTTATCACAACATTCTAGACTCAATCTAAAGTCCTCGAGCGACGGGTAGATGTAGGTATTACAGATATTAATAATTCCCCGCTATCTCGCTCTCCTTCAGAGGCCCCTCAATGGGCTAAAAAAAACACAGTGTTTAATGTTCTTTTTGTACATTGTTTATTTAATTGACGTTGTCTATCGCACATAGTCGGGTGACATAGTTCTACCCTCGGTTCTAGGCCTGACCGACTTAAAACCAAAATTCGGTTGCCAATTGACCTTACCAAAGAATACTCTTAATACCTCCTACTACAATAACACTCAATTTCTTATCCCCTCGCCAACGATGTTGTGAGGGGATACAGCGTTATTGCCTTTCGTTCGTGTGTGTGTGTGTGTGTGCTTCGTTGCACCTTCAATATCTCATACCCAATTTCACGGACAGTTTGAACCGATCATTTCATTTTCGGGGAAGAGGGTGGGTAATTCCAGTCCCCAAATAGCTTGAATAAAATGCTCTTGCTCTGATTTGTAGAAAGAAGAACTAATCTGATGGATCACATTAATAAAAAGCAAAAAGATTATCTTGAGAGAAAAGATAAAAAAAAAAATATCCCGGTTGGAAAGAAAATGTTAGACCAACCCACCCACCCCAAAAAATGAAAAGGTCGGTTCTTTATGTAAATTCGTACGTGGATGGGAAAATTCAATGGTCTACCCCTTACAGCATAGATATATTGGATCATATTTCGCATACACTCACGAAAATTGGTATGTGGACATATTTCGAAAAAAGGAATAAAGTAACTCCACCATACAAAAAGTAGGTCCGTGTGACCCAAGTTTTACGTTTTGTGTTCTCAGCTATGCTTTCGATACACACTCAATATATTCGTTTGGTTGGTTTGGTATTTTACGGCAAAGCAACACAACTAGGTTATTTAGTGCCGAAGCAATTGGAGTAAGGTGCCTTACCCAAGGACACACCACACTAGCCTAACAGGGCTGATCCGATGATAGGATTCGAACCAGTACTCTTTTGGTCGTGAGTATTGCGCGCTCACCAATGAGCCACCGCGGCTCCTCAATATGTGAACCTATTTCACCTACACTCATTACACTTGGTATGTTGTTGCATCTCAAGGAAAGTAACTCATCCATACGAAAATTAGGTTAATGTGACCTAATTTTCACGCTTTAATGACTTTTTGAAAATTTTAAACAATCTGTAAATTACACCCTTAATATCTTGCAATATATTTAACCTACACTCATAAAAATGTATATTTCGGCGCATCACAAGGAGAGCAACTCAACCATACCAACATCAGGTCAGTTTGACCTAATTTGTACGTTTAACTTTTCTGTTTTCAGCTATATGTTCGTTACACCCTCGGTATCCTGGACCATTTTTAAGCTACACCCATGACAATTATCATGTGGATGTACCTCAAGGAGAGTAAATGAACCATATCAAAATAGATAATGTAACTTTTTTTTCACGCTTGAGTAACTATCCGTTCGAAAATTCCAATGTGAATGCATATGAATGTGAGTAATTCCACCATATTACAACTAGCTATTTCGACCTGATTGTCATGCTTGAGTCACTTTTGTGTTTTCAGCTATTCATTCGTTACAATCCCAATATCATGGACCAAAAATAACATTTTTCATGTGGATGCAGCTTAAGGAAGATAACTCAACCACACCAAAACTAGCCAACTGCGACCTAATTGTTACGCTTAAGTGACTTTTGTATTTTAAGTTATCCTTTCGTTACACGATCAATATTTTGGACCCTATTTTACTTACACTAATGAAAACTGGTATGTGGATGAATCTGAAAGAGTATCTCAACCATACCGAAAGTATGTCACTGTAACCTAATTTTCAGGTTTGAGTGACTGTTGTATCTTCTCTCATACCAGTTTATGTATTGTGAGCTACTCCAAATGTTCTCCGGTTGGGGCGGGGGATTTGTCTTTACGAGTAAAGACCTTGTCTTTGTTAACAAGAGTTCTGCAAACGGCACATTAACTTTTCCATACAAATAACCTTGACTTTTGAGTCAAGTGTTTGACTCTTGTATGATAATGCGTGGACCTGGGTAAAGTTTCATTAACATATATGTACAGGTCACTAACTTATATTATCCATTGTTGAAACATTGACATTGAGAGTAGGGGCTATGACTGAATACGCAAAAAAACTGTCAAGTCTAACAGGCTAAAGTTTCATCAAAATATCCGTTCAAAAGTTATACCCGTGCATGAATAGTGGTCACTGTTTTATATTTCCCTGCCTGTGACTTTGACCTCGAGGCAGGGGGCTATGGTATGTGACACACTGTCTAGTCATCATATATAACTGATTAAAGATTCATTAAAATACATGATGGCTAATTTGCAACAAGTCACACAATTACATTTTCCTTGCGCTTACCTTGATCTTGAGGCAGGAGGTAGCTATGGTACACGACACGCCATCTATTCATTATTGGACAACGTTTTATTATAACGTCTTCGGCGGTTCAAAAGTTATATTCTGGACAAGGCTATGACCTTGATGTTGATGGGGAGCTGGCGTGGCTATGGCACCTGACAAACCGTCTGTACATGATAAATAAAGGGCTAAAGTGTCATTAATATATCCTGGGTGGTTCAAAAGTTAAATTCCGGACAAGGATATAAGTCATATAATTACATTTTCCCATGCCGTGATCTTGACCTTGAAGCAGGTGGCCTGGCCGTGCTACGCGATACCTCGTCAAGATATATAACACCATACACCCGACATCACACGGGCTTATTCAAACTGGTAATGAAATTTTCAAGTATGATAGTGCTGATGATACTCAGTTGAACCTGTCATTACATTTTCATAAATTTTGCCCCGTAATTTTAGATAGTGATGTTCAAAGCTACTGTGTATAATTCAACTAAATCATGGTCAGTTATCTAAGTGTCTCATGCGTGTGCTGTTAATTAGATTTTCTAAGCAATGATTGCAGACATGTGATTGGTCACTTTCTTAGGTGTGGTGGTAAGGTCAGTAATATATTTTGATTATTATCAATCCTGAGATATCTTATCTCCAGAAGTTTGTCAATAAAATTTAATATTGACTGTTTATGAAAACATCGACAAGAAATTACTCAAAATTAAGTTAGATAAGACGTGACTCAGGCGTATATATCAATGGAACCCCAGTTCTGATAGTGTTTTGTAGATAAGTGTTTCAAAATGCATACAGAAATAAGAGGTTAATGAAGAATCGTACGATTTTATTAGCGATTTCAAGTAGGTAGGTAGGTAGGTAGGTTTAGTGTTTAACGGCACATCAGTACAACCTTGGCTATATAATGCTGAGCAAAAGCTACGTATACAAAATGGCAAAGTCAAAAGCTTTGACAAAATGCGCAGGTAGACGAACCACTCTGACCAAAATCAAACATATGCACAACGATACAAAAGACAAAAGCAAAGATGCTGCAAACAACCCCCATCCCCACCCCAAGAAAGCACACGAAAGAAAGACAAAGCCAAAACATGGTAAAATCCCCCAAATACTAGGTCAACAGATCTCTTTATAAACCGCACTCTCTTAAAGAGTCCAAGAACATCTCAGGTGGAACATCATTACGTGAAGCATCTCACGGCAAACATGTTGCCTCCGTTAGTGGCCTCTTACGACATGCTGGCGGAAGCATCGAGCCTATTCCATATCCCCGAGCCCGCAGAGGGCAAATAAAGACTTTATGTGATCGAAAAAGGCCTGCATGAAAAACACACGAAAATTTATATGTGAAAGTTTTCGCAGGATAATATGTTCTCGATAAAGTTTGTACTAATTAATTCATCTGTGCGGTATAAGAAAGAAAGAAAAAAGAAAGAAAGAAAGTACAAAAGCTGTATTCATTTTCTATGTCCAGTCCAGTTCACCCTCCCTCTCCCCTTCCGTCCAAATGTGTGTGTATATGTTCCGTGCTCGCAATATTTAGTTGTACTCACTTAATTTGTTTCATAAGTTTTGGCTAACAACAAGGCACTATACTCCACCAGACGTCAGTGTAAGAGAACAGTTCCCAATGGAAACGGCATAATAGAACAATGGTGCATTGGCCAATCAAAAACAAAACAAAACAAAACTGATCAGCGAGACAGAGTTTGTTTAATGAAAACAAATTGAACAAATGCAATGAACACGAAGGAAAATGCCACTCGTAAACCTGTTCAGCTTTTTATAATTATATTGCGCCTTTAGCATATGACAAATATATGGGACTAGAATTACACAGGGATTGGTATCTAAACCCTTCCTGAACCTATGGCAGATTCCCTATGTCATTGCTTTAGCAGCTGAGATCGAAGGACAATGAAAAGAAAAGCAGGGTATATATTCCTTGAGGTTATTTAGCAGGCTCTGTATTGCACATGTGAAAAGGGCAGTAGAAAAGCGTAGAAAATTAACTTGTGGTGTTGGTGGTAGTGATGCTGTTAAGAGTGATGAGGAAGCTTGCGCAAGTGGTTCTAGTGCATACTTAACTAGATCTGTTACAGGTGAACCTGCATTTGATTGGAAAAGTAACTGCTTCATTTGTGGAGAAGTGTGCCACCTAAAACAACGGTCAACATGGTCAGTGGTGGAAAAAAGTACTATTGGTTGTGATTCTAATAAACAGTCTATGTACGCTAAAATTCTTCAAGCTGCAGAAGAGCGTAATGACATTCAAATGATTACACGTTTACGAGGTGTCACCAATGGGGACTTGGTGGCAGTGGAGACAAGGTACCACAGCAAAAAAAACAAACAAACAAACAAACAACTGTTACTCTTCATACACCAACCCAAGAAATGTTGCAGCAGCTAAGAAGACTTTGCAGGAGGAAAGTGTGTTTATAGAAGCGCTTGGTAAACTCATAAAAGAGTTTAGGCCTGACATAGAGGCAAAGTGAGTCTTTGTAATGAGCACTCTTCGCACACGTTTTCTGGAAAAACTTCTAGAAGAAGCAGGAGTGGAGAACTACACTCAAAACACATCACAGCATCTGAAACGACGGCTCATGAAAGAGTGGATAACTTTGTCATTTGTTCCACAACAGGGTGGCTCAGATCTTGTCTGCTCAAGTGAAATATCCGTTGGTGATGTGTTTACCAAGGCCAATCAACTGTCACAGAAATTGACTGCTGTTGAGGAGGAATCAGTGAATGAATCATGTGATGTCACAGGCAATATTAAAGAGAGTATTGTACATCGTGCAATTTGCATCTTGCGCCAGCATGTGTCTTTCATCAAAACATTTGACGGAAAATACATTTCATCCAGTGAGACAAATATTGATGCACAGAAAAAGCTTCTTGATCCTTTACTGTGCAAAGCTATTGGCTGGCTAATGGATAGAAGAAAGCACAGAAATGATGAAAACATGGATTTGGATCCACGATGCTTGAGTATTGCCTGTGACATCACAATATTAGCTACATCAGTAATGACACCTAAGCATTTAGGTCTTGCTGTCTATCTCCACCACACCTTTGGAAGCAGGGCACTGATATATACACTTAACACGCTTGGTTGCTGCATGCTGCATATCTTATACTGAACTGAGATCATTTATAACATCAGCTACCCTTTATGTAGATTCCAGGCAGCAACCCTCGGAAATAAACTCATACATTCCACCAGAAATTACACCAATTGTTGATTGGGGCAAGATCATCTTGGCAGCGGCTTACAACTGGGATCACAATGAACACACAGTTGATGGCAAGAAAACTAACCATGCCATGACCAGCATTATTGTGCAGCCAATGACCACAGCTGAGAGAGAATCAAACTGATCAAGCCGCACCAAAAGAGCTCCGCAGTGGACATTGGATATAAGTAATCTTCAAGGTAAATTTGCACATTATATTATTTATATTTGCAGATATAAATGCTCATGCATGCAAATGTGAAACTTTTTGTCTTTTAGTGAATATATTTCTGTTATGCACTGTTACCTGTTTGTTCTTGTATTTTCATTCTGTATTGACCTAGCTCAAACAATTTTCTACAAAAAACAGGCTACAAGACCTCAACCAAAGCTCTCCACTCCCATCTCTGTGGATGAAATACAACCACTTACTGGCAACAGTGAGGTGACAGCAGCCCATACAGTAGAACTCCTGTACAACATGGCTAGAAGTGGCGTGTTTAACGGGGTTGAAGCAATTATTCACCAATGGGCAGCCTTTATTGCTAAACTATCACCACACCATGGAAAAAATGTGCCAGTCTCACAGGTAGCCTACAATCCAATTATTATGGCACCATCATCTGATTTATCTACTGTGTGCACAGTGCTAATACGATTGAAAGAAGCAGCAAAAGATTTTGGCCAAAGTTATCTGCCTGTGTGCTTTGACATGGGTCTCCTTACAAAGGCATTATAAATCACATGGGCAAATCCAAAAGAATTTGAGGGTATAATTCTGATTGAGGGTGGAATGCATTTACTAATGTCAGTGATTGCTGGAGTAGGTTATCTCTTTGGAGATGCTGGTCTCAGCCACCTGTTGCATGAATCTGGTTTGTTTGCGGCTCGAACAGTGGATCATATACTATATGGGAACGACTTTGCCAGGGCAATTTGTGGACTTGAGTTGGTCGATGAGGCGCTGTGTGCACAGTTTCTATTTCAGTTCCACACATGGCGTGAGGAAGGAAACAGATCGGTACCATGTGACCTCAAAGATCTGCTATCTGGTCTGGAGAGACCATTTTCTGAGATTGGAGATGCGAGTAATCTGATGCTGCAACTCTTTGGTATTCTGAACAATGAACTACTTTCCTTGATTGAAGAGTTCAGACAGGAGAGGCGAGAGTTATCACCAACATTTAAGCTCTGTGATAACCTGTTTTTCAAGCTGTTGCGCCCGCTGAAGATGTTCATCAGTGCAACCAGGGATGGATTCTGGCATGTTCAGCAATATGCCAAGGCTGAATTCCTACCACTACTCTTTGCCTCAAACAGAACAAATTATGCCAGGTATCTGCCTGTGCTACTGCTCTCCATGAGGCGCTTACCAAAACAGGTAGAAAGTGAATTCATGGAGGAAAACTGTGTTGTCAAATTTTTTTAGAGGCCAGTTCAAATGTGTATAATTAGACTATACCCTTGAAACTACTGAGAACAAGGACTTGAAGAGAGCAGGAGGAATCATTTGAGGCCCAGCTCTGATTAGATGGTTCATGGCACGCTCAATCACAGCTCTTTATGCAGCTCAATTCCATACCTGTATTGGAGGTAGTAGATCTGGAGGCGATCAACAGCATTGCTCAGCTCAAAAGGCTTCACAGAATAGATGGAATAGTGATGTAATGAAACTCAAGGATATGTTCAATGACATCTACATAGATCCCTTTGATCTCACTGATGCCTCCCCAAAGCTGATAAATATTGCCACTGGTGCAATTTCTCCAGATGCCATACAAGATAGTCTCTGCTGTGTACTGGCAAAGGATGAAGCCATGGCGAAGACTTTTGTAGATGAGCGTTTTGCTTCCAGTACTCCAAAAAGTCTGTTTGATCTATTGCCACGTTCAAACATCAAGACAATGTTCGAAATGAATAGAAAAGTCAGTCAAGGTAAAGACCAAGAATAACTCAGTGAATGGAGAGATGATGTACCTTCGTCTTCTAGCTGTCAATTCCTTTAAGAGTGTCCCCATGCAGCGTGCCTTGACATTTGAAAATGCCCCTGTGTCATTGAGTCTGTTCAATGCAGATGGAACAATGATAGCCTGCACAAAGTCAGACCTCGTGCATAAACTAGAGGACACAGTGGCTGGTGAAAGAATCACAAGACTGACCTGTTGTGTAGATGCTGTCATCTACGATGGACATGCAATAATTTGGGTCTTACCTATTCCCAGTACAGCTCTACAGGTTACATTCCAGGATATGGCCAAGAACTTTCTGTCATATGTAATGAATACAACCAAACACATTAGCACTTACATAATTTTCCAGGTGAATATTGTATTTGACAGATACATTGAAGACAGCATCAAGTCACAAACAAGAGAGATACGCATTGAAGGAAAATCCAGCCGTGTTTCTTAAGTGCGGGGTGAGGTCAATCTACCACCTAACTGGAAACAGTTCCTCAGTGTGAATGAAAAAAGTCAAATCATGCATCGTTTTGCACAGATTACACTACAGAGAATAGTGCACACTATCTGGCTGCAAACCAGTCAATTTGTTTAATGGTAGGCTTAAGGAGGTAGCTGTGGTCATCTCCTCCAACTCAGTGTCACAATGTTCTGAACTGCATTTCAGTCAAGGAGAAGCAGACACAAAGATTATTCTGCATGCCATCACAGCAGCAGACACGGGCGTCTTAGTGCTGCTTCTACACATCGTCGCTTCATCAAGGCTAATGAAATTTACTTCATAACTGGAAGCCAAGGAAAACATGCAAAGCTCGCAAGGTTCATCCCCATCCATACAATCTTTGACAATTTAACCAGAGCATAACACAATATCCTGTTATCTGTCTATGGCTTAACAGGATGTGACTCTGTCAGTGCCCTGTTTGGGTATGGAAAGAAAAAAGCCTTCAGAATCATGATGAAGGATGCAGACAGATACCAGGCTATGGCAACATTGGGAGACACCACTGAGCTAAGTGACAGTGAAAAAGCTGCGGCAACACAGTTTATTAGTTGTTTCTATGGGGAAAGTAAGTTTTCTAGATTTCTGAATGTGCTCAGATGTAAACAGTCTGAGATTGGGATTACTGCTAAGAAGCTTCCACCAACTGATGACAGCTTTATACTGCACCTGCTTCGATGTCTGTACCAAGTATTTGGAAGCATGCAGACATCGGCATGAAAATGTTCCTTCCCCGATACACTTTGGTTATGAGAAGGAAGTGGATGGTATACTGAGGCCAAAACTAATGAGCCAATCAGCAGCTGTACCAGAGTTGCTAAATTGTCTATCATGTGAGTGCACTTCTGACCTGTGCTTGGAAAATTGCTCCTGTTCCATGTATGACCAATTCTGTACAACAGCTAGTTCATGTGAGGGAACACTTCATGGATATGAAGACAACTGTGCAAATCCATTGACAAAAGAAGCTTTTGACTTTCTTGAGAGCAATGAAGATTAAGAAGTATTTTGATATATTGTGGAAGGGTATACGTTTCCTGCCTATGAAGATTCAGAACTCCAAGGACTGCCCAGGAAGATTACTTGACTGATTGCCAGCATAAGAATGTAGATAATTGCTTTCTCATGAATAGTTGGCCAAACAGTCAATTATGCACCTGGGCTGGCACCACCCTTAAAAATGAGTTATTATATAATGAGAAAGGTTATTTAAGAAGAGAGACAAGTCTATCTTGTGAATTTAGGTATTTTTTTTATTATTTATTTATTTTTGTTCTGGACCTTCAGCCTGTGGTTTTTTTTTGTGCCTAGTTTCGTTATTTAAAATAAACGTCCATTTGATTGTAGATGTGCATTAATGCTGGCTTGCCTTTACACAAATTAATAAGTATCAGTTGTTTGTGATATTCATTCACATACCCGTGACATGTGATGTAAAGCAATATTACAGAGCATATAACATAATTATTGGTAGGGATATGTTCAGTTTTGTGAACTTTAGAAGTACAATTATTTCACCGGGACATTACATAACCGATTATGAGTAATGACACTAGAAGTGATGTCTTAGCTTATCATGCATACCACAAAAGGTTAAATGTGAACTTATCAGGGGTTGGAACAGTTATCTATATGACAATATACCTGATGTTTTGCCTTTTAAGTAGTGGTACATGCAAATTTGATGTATGGGCCAAAAAAAAAAAAGTTTATTTAACTGCGCGTGGGCTGGAGCAGGAGGTCGGGTATAACACTGCAGATTTCTCAGCTTGCACAGGTTTCTGAGGTGGCATCATCCAGATTCTTTATCCTGATACCAGTGGCGGCGTGAGGGGGTGGGGTGGGGGGCAATTTCCCCTGGCGCCGGGCGAGGGGGGGGGGGGGCGCCGTTGGGAGTTTTTTTTTACCAACCCCCCTTGCCCGCACCATCTAAACCCCTGGTTCAGGGCTTAGATGGGGGGGGGGGGGGGAAGTTGGCAACTGACATAAAACATAAAAACTGTTCTGTGGCAAAGTAGGGGCGCCACTAAAGAACATTGCCCTGGGGCACCTCTGTAGGGGCGCCATTACTGAACATTGCACCCAGTCGCCTCAAACCCTCGCGTCGCCATTGCCCGAGACCCATAGCTTCATTTTAAGCTGTGTTGACAAATGTTGTACTGCCGGTTTGGTTACCTCGAAAACTAGGTGGGGTCTGCTGCAGTACTAAAAGTTGTTTGTTGTTGTTCCAAATAAAATTGTGAAAGTCACTTAAAATTGCATCAACCGAGTCAAATCCTTTCTGTACATCTTGATATATTTTTTAACAATTTGTGTGTGAAAATAAATCTACAGCATGAAATCAAATGGTATCAGAATTATGCCCAAATCTGAGTTGTTACTTCTTTTAAAACGGCAGAACGATAGAAAAAGTTTAAAAAGTATTAAACAAAATTAATAATTCAATATTTAATGCCTATAGAATATACCGGTATAAGTTTCATTCCTCTTTTACAGATACAAAAGGAGCAAATTTGTTTACAGCAAGGTCATTGATGTGCAAAATTCAATTCAAAACTTTCATTTTCATCAAAATTTTCCATTATAACTAGCACATAATGTCAAAATAAATTACATCAGTACATTTTCATATCTTTTACAAATGTGAAGATACGTGTATACTTTTTGTAAATAAATGAAGACACTGTAGTGCCTGGAATCCCCTTGGGTACGATATAGATATTTGGCAAGGAATAAAAGGAGGGGTATATCCCTGTGTAATTCTGGTCCCACCAAATGTATGGACGATGATTAGTATATTATTTCACTTGTCCTTTTTTGTTTCTTTTCTTTCTTTCTTCTTTTCCATAGATGGAATAAAACTCTCGAATTATCAGTGGACCAGTGAAGTGCGCCTAACAGTATTAGGTTACAAGGTCATACTGAGGTCAGGGTCAGTCAAATCAAATTTAAATTGAGGTCAGGGTCAGTCAGGTCAATAACAGGTCATGAGATCATATCAAGGTCAGAGACAAACGGTGGCTGAAAGGTTACAGGGTAGTCTTGAGGTTAAAGAATGAAAAAGTCGATGGCATAGGTAAACAACACGTCATGATATTAGCTATTTCGAATGGGTTCAGTAACTGAATATGTTATTAAAATTAATACCAATGGTGATTCTTGTTATTGTATATTGGTCAATAGATTAGAAAAATAATGCCTTTTGTATCTGGAATAACATGCAGGATAGTGATGCTTGAAGTAGAGCGAAAGGAAGAGAGACGTAAAGAATGTGTTGTTAAAAGTGAAATACTGACATCAAGGATATATTTACAGCTAGCGGCAATATACTACAAACAAGCAATGTATTATGCAATCAAAGTATAGAGAAGCTGGCTGTTGACCGAGATCCATTCACTCAGTTTGGGTTGATATAGACAACATAGCCCTTTTTAAACAATTCTAGTCGATTGTCTGTCTTTAAAACTACTCACTTTATTGTATATTTTTTATGTATGTATGCATGTATGTATGTCACATCACTAGGTATATTAAAAGATTTCAGTGCACAAACTCATTACCCGCACCATAAGAAATCGAATAATTTGTTGACCTTTTCATCGGCGATTTCATGATTGGGTATCATTTGATCTCATTGTGAATTCACGAAGAATAATGCATGCAGATAACCACATGCTAATGTTTACCTTTCACTAAACTGCCCATCTTCGCTAGCCAAGGGTCGTCAATACATTTCGTTCGACCGTCGATGTGGAACGAAGTGGATCGGCAACCTTTTACTAGCGATGACGCAAACTCTCCAGTTTACTACAATTCGATGCTATGAAACTGGGCTTATGTGTCAATGTCTATTAATGATGCCACACCCAGCTAACAATTCAACGTTGCTACATCATTGCAGCAACGTTGCACTAAAGTTGTGGCAACATTGTTGTATCACGTTGTGGCAACGTGATTTGGTGAACTTGCTGGAATGTTGCTACGACGTTGTTGTTTAATGTCATAATATAACATTCCCACAACCTCCTGACAACATTCAAAAACAATATTGAAAACTGTTCAGAATGAAAGCTACTTGTTTTTCTGAAACACATATGCCCCACTGCTGACAAGAAAATCCAATTCTACAAGTAAACATTACAAAAATGTTCATGTAACCATCCATCAAGGACGAGTAGCGAGATATTTAGGATGGCTGCCATGGTGGCCGTCCTTAATGTCAGATCAGCACTATTTTCCTTTGGGACAAACTAAATATGTCATTAATGAAAACTCTGTGTCAATATGACCATCCATCTAGGAGGAGTAGCTACAAGATTTTTGAGATGGCTGCCATGGTGGCCATATTAGATGTCAGATCAGCACCATTTTCATTTGGGGCCAACTAGACATAGCAAGTCATTTGATCAAAATTCATAATCAATATGAATATCCATCTAGGAGGAGTAGCATTAAGATTTTCAAGATGGCTGCCATATTGATGTCAGGTTGGCATCATTTTTATTTAGGATCAACTGGACATCATCACAAGTCTTCTAGTGAAAACCCCACATGATATGACCATCCGTCTACAAGGAGTACTGACAAGACTTTTAAGATGCTCACTGTGGCTGCGGTATTGTTACCAGAGCGGCACCATTTATGAAAAGATTCCTAGCATTCCTCCAATTAGTTTAGTAGCAGCAGTAATAACAAAGTTGTGTTGACAGATGTACGGACCATCCCATAAGCTCCTCTGGTGTATGCTGAAAACAGTAGAAGTATTACATAAGATGGCAGACGGTTCAACGGCAAAATTTGATTTAAGAAGGTGAACACCATTTTCATGTTTCTATGGTGAAAATTGGGAATTTGTGTAATAAGAGGATTGTTTGATTCAAGTTTATGTGTATCCAACATCTTCAAACTTGCTGACACTATGCAGAAAGAGCACAGGGTGTGAAATTAGTAAAATTAGTACCCCATTGACAAAGAAAGTAGGGTACTAATATTAGTACTAACTAAATTACAGTCGTCTTTAATTGTTTTTGTGCAACAACACTTGATGAATCTGTACGGGTGGATAGCCATACAACAGGATGGGCAGGATCCAATTTAGATGCTCTTAATGCAAGCAGTGAGGATGTGAGGATACAAAAATGAAATTCACTAAACTGGATGCAATTTACAGATCATCTAGTTATGAAGGGGGAAACTCTTTCTGAATATGTTTGCCTAAATGTAGCAGTTTCTGTGCAGTTCTAAAATTTCTACTCAACATAAACATAGGAAATTACTTGAAAATATCAATTTGCAAATACAAAGGTTTTGTCATCAAATAGTTGAGCTAACAAGCTTTACAGGAATAAGGTACAGACATTTGTATTTAAGAAGAGACAAATGGGTATAAAGAAAAGAAAACAATACAGCATATACTTTACTATTACTTTATTTGTATCTGTTTATTTTCAGGATTTAATTAAGATTCTGTGATAGATACTGTATCCTCAACAGCAAAGTCAACATGGGTCTTCTTCTTCTGCTCAGGCTCCTGCAAGTTGAAAACTAATTTTAATGCTTGAACAAAGTCATACATCATCTCAGCAATACTTACATATGTATAAATAAAGTTAACTAGTTAGTGTAATGAAACTTAATTCTCTGTACTTGTCCTTCCCTTAATATCGTTAAGCAGGTTAAGACAGTAATTTTTGGACATGATTGTCCATTCAGGCAAGTGGATGGTGAAATCAATTCGTGCAAAAGTAGATTTTACTTGTCCGAATAATTCACTTCAGTAAAATTCCAAGTGAAAGCACTTGCTCAAATGAACTAGTTGGATGTAATTTTAACCGTCTACTCAAGTTTTGATTGTCATGGGCAATATGATAAACATCAATTTTATTTGCAATTTAGAAATGCAACGACTTTTGCAAATATAATGCATAAAAACACAAAATCTAATCAAATCTTGATGAAATAAGAGCTCAAGCGCTTAACCTTGTATTTTGTCCCTCCTCGTCATGTCCAAAAGTTACTTGATGGTCTCTGATATGGCATTTTCAACTTCACTTGCCTTGGCCTTGTTATTACTTCTCAAGCATGCTCCTGCAAGAGTAACAAAATATTTTCAAAATAAGTTTCACAACAAAGGATACATTTAATTTTTCTGTCATCAATAATCAAGGTAGTATCTGTAAAAACACATCATTTGAAATTTGGTCTTAGGTTCTTTTACATGTATGTAGTTCCAGTATGTGTGGGAAGACACACGTAGTACCTTTTCCATTCATTTGAAAATCTGTATCCAATAGTATGAAAAATAAACATTTGAAAATCTGTGGCCAATAGTATGAAAAGTAAACAATGTAAATCAAGTCATACTTACTTATCAAAACCCTTCATATCAGGCGCTCTTGAAAAGCTTTCTTCCCTTTATGGCTATATTCTGAACAGAGCTTGTTGGTACCAATATTTTTCATCGTTCTGCGGATAGTCTCCCCTATATTATAACTGCCAAGGGAACTCAAGGAGTAAATCTGAAAAAAATGTATTAATACTATAATAATAATAATAGTAATAATCATAATAATAATAACAATAATTATTAAATTAATATTATTATTATTTCTTTAGACAGGTGGCAAAATATGTTTAGAAATATAGCTTTTTTGCCATGGTTTTGCATGCAACATTTATAATACCACTCATTCATGCTTGTAATATCAACATTTAATTACGTTTGAATGTGCATTTTCTTTTTTACATTCATGCGTATCAACATGTATACATCTGTCTAAGCATTTAAATTTCCTTTCAATTTATTTAATTTAATTTTATTATACTAAGGGGAGGGGGTCAAGAACGATAAATCTCACGCTCTTGATCTGCGCGCATGCGCAATTTAACGTTTCCTCAAGGCATTTTACCACGACCCCCATCCCTATTCTCGCAAATTTTCTTTGCAAAAATGCCCCAAATATAATTTATTTAATCCGAGTAAGATAAACGCCACAGAAATATTACAAAAATGTATATGATTGTATGCATAGACTGAACACTTTAGCAGACAGGCCTAATTTCCTTTGTTTGAAAATGGCACCGCTTCGCTTACGGCATGGTGTTTACATGTGCAAGAAAGCGTCGGTAGGCAAGGTAGAACAATCACCCCAAAAATAATCTCTCTATGTCAATAGCAGCGTTACTTTTGAAACAAAAATGTGAATTGTAGATTAACTGATTAATGTACATACCTTGACTGTTCCACGCAGCTGAAAGCAGCAAATAATAGTCCACGTCTCAGTCACAGATGCCGTAATGCCCGAACAGGAAGAGCAACAAACTTTGGTTCGTAGATTCGTAAATAATTTATAAGACAATGATCGTACTTCACGTTTGTAATCATCATTGCTGGCGAATAAAGTACTTTTAGACAAAAGTTGCAAACTTCATTCAGTTATTTATTTGAAAATAAAAATGAAAAAAAATACGAAACCATGACTGTTACCCCTCATACTGCAATGTCAAACACGACATCGGTACAACGTTGTAAAAACGTCACATATTATCTTAGTAAAAGTGACACTATTTGTCGTACAAACTGTAATAATCAATGTATATACGTGATATTTGTAATTTTTTTACATTTTCGCGATCAGAGGACAATTAATATTATGTTCGTGTGTAATGTTTTAGCAACGTTGCTAGAACGTTATTTTCCCACGTAACCAAATCACAACCTTACAGCAACGTTGTAAAAACGTTATGTGTTAGCTGGGCAGCTGCTGCTCCCAAAAGTCCTGGGTTTCTGCCCTAGCAACCAGTAGAGTTTCTTTTTTTTTACCCCCATCAAACTGCCCCTTAGCTGTTTAAATTGAAACATTGGAATCTCTCATGTTTCAGGAACCTACCGATGAAAAGGTCTATTGATTTCATTAGCTGCCTCCATTTCTACGTGATGTAGTTTTTTTTTTAATTGCCACTGCTGGTTTCCAAGACAATGTAAAGGACTCTAAGTGCGCACATGAATTTAATGAGGGCGTTTGGAGCAAACTTCACATACAACGTTAAAGATTAAGTCCTAATACCATGTAATAGGATTAAGGTTAAGGAGAAGAACCCTTTAATCATCAGTTACTCAGTGATGCCATTTATAGACGTGCCGCTGTTATTCACCTGCAAAAGTTCAATTGTCAACAAGTTATGCAAAAGTTCAATTGTCAACAAGTCAAACCATGCCGATCAAATATCTTTATTACGATGCATTCTTGAGTTAACATTTTCATTCGAGGCTCCAACCGAAATATATGTATATTAATTATATATCTACAACTATAAGAAAAGGACTTCTTTCAACGGAACGAGTTATAGGCCTACGCCGAGCTTTACGAGCTATTGGTAATGCACAATTCAGTACAGGTGGTTGGAGGGTGGTACACTGATTATCAAGCAATGGCTAAAAATTACAGTAGTAGTGATGTCCAATTTCTTTCAGTTAAGTATCCTGTAACATTCAGCAGTAAGTGTGTGAAAGAATAACTTACAATAAAAAATATTCCAAACCTTTTTGTTTACAGACTTTGATGCAGTGTACAGAAACATGGAGTCTTTATGCAGTGAAAAGAAATGTTACTGACACTTATGAATAATCCATTTAGTGGCAAGGAGAAGTGGATCTTGTATAGAACTTGGAGAAAATGAACATGAGCTGGTTTTCTGCACATACTGTTTGCAAATAAAATGGATATTTGTCAGTCCTGAACAATCTTGACAGTAGTTCCTAATAAAAGTAGGAGGCCTGTACTGGTCATAAGCAGCATTTTATGATGAAGACAATGACACAATTGTACATGTATTTTGGTCATAATAATAATGACACAATTTTCAGTCCCAAATATTATGATGATCCCAGAAATGAACGGTCTGGAATATTTTCATATTCTCCGCTCACATGTCTTTCTGTACATACACATGACTTATTTGACACACAGTAGAGTCCACTGGAGAAAAGCACGTGGATATATACATATATACATGTCATATTCACCGTCACTGAACATGTTGCGCTATACTTAGTTTATCATTCACGATTATTGACAATCGTAACATCCAACAGAATTAAACGAAGTACATTCTTCTAAAGTATGCAACTGCTCATATATATCTTACCTGATTAGTTTGTAATTTTTTTAAAAATTTGTCTTTTTCTTAATTTGAACAACACTCTTGGTTTACGGGAAGTGCCTTCTCACACACTAACGGAAACACATACCACAACTATAATAGTTCTCATACTTACAAGCAAATTCAATATATATCCCATTTATGCATACATATAAGGTTTATTTAGGATAATTTGCTACTGTCAAGTACTTTTCATTATCTTTAGACGAGTATTAAGAACGAAGGACTGATAATACCCGGAGATATAAACTTCGGCGGAATAATATTTACAGAACTATATGCGGTGAAAGTAGAGAGGAAAAGAAATAAAATGTAAACAATCAAATAAGTCATTTCATAGTATGTATTTCAAGAATGTTTAGGAATTTTCTTCGCTATGAACAATACCGACCACAATTGTACTTTCAATATGGAAAGTTTTATATGCATCGGGTTACAGGTATGCTTGTAATATGACTCTCAGTCATGGGACCGGATTGACTGGAAGAAGACCAGTATGGCAGCCCCCATTACATGGCATCATAATGTTTGCCACATGCAACTGTCCGCAAGGCCAGTGTATATGAAAAATGTAACGCTCGTTGCATCTTGCTTAGTCTTCATGCAACACGATAATTACAATGCAATAGCTCAATACTATCTCAATGCCGTGATCTATTGCGCATAAAATGCAATATCAAAGTGCCTATTTTAGCTCTTCTAAATATCTTTTCCGCAAAACAGATTGTACCTGCACATTTA